>JAFMOD010000574.1:691826-703339 GCA_019802435.1 Corydoras maculifer | reverse complement strand
ATGTTTTTAAAGGGTGGATGTTTTTAAAGGGTGGATGTTCTAAAGGGTGGATGTTCTGAAGGGTGGATGTTTTTAAAGGGTGGATGTTCTAAAGGGTGGATGTTCTGAAGGATGAATGTTTAAAGGGTGGATGTTTTTAAAGGATGGATGTTCTGAAGGGTGGATGTTTTTAAAGAGTGGATGTTTTTAAAGAGTGGATGTTTTTAAAGAGTGGATGTTTTTAAAGAGTGGATGTTCCAAAGTCTGGATGTTCTAAAGGATGAATGTTTTTAGAGGGTGGCTGTTCTGAAAGGGTGGATGTTCTAAAGGGTGGATGTTCTAAGGGGGGATGTTTTCAAAGGGTGGATGTTTTTAAAGGGTGGATGTTCTGAAGGATGAATGTTTTTAAAGGGTGGATGATTTTAAAGGGTGGATGTTCCAGAGGGGTGGATGTTCTAAAGGGTGGATGTTCTAAAGGATGAATGTTTTTAAAGGGTGGATGATTTTAAAGGGTGGATGTTCCAGAGGGGTCGATATTCTGGAGAAGGAATGTTTTTAAAGGTTGAATGTTTTTAAAGAGTGGAAGTTCCAAAGTCTAGATGTTCTAAAGGATGAATGTTTTTAAAGGGTGGATGTTTTTAAAGGGTGGATGTTCTGAAGGATAAATGTTTTTAAAGGGTGGATGTTTTTAAAGGGTGGATGTTCTAAAGAGTAGACGTTCCGGAGGGGTGGATGTTCTGGAGGATGAATGTTTTTAAAGGGTGGATGTTCCAAAGTCTGGATGTTCTAAAGCATGAATGTTTTTAAAGAGTGGATGTTTTTAAAGGGTGGCTGTTCTGAAAGGGTGGCTGTTTTTAAAGGGTGGCTGTTTTTAAAGGGTGGCTGTTCTGAAAGGGTGGCTGTTTTTAAAGGGTGGCTGTTCTGAAAGGGTGGCTGTTTTTAAAGGGTGGCTGTTTTTAAAGGGTGGCTGTTCTGAAAGGGTGGCTGTTTTTAAAGGGTGGATGTTTTAAAGTCTGGATGTTCTATAGGGTGGATGTTTTTAAAGGGTGGCTGTTCTGAAAGGGTGGCTGTTTTAAAGGGTGGCTGTTTTAAAGGGTGGATGTTTTTAAAGAGTGGATGTTCTGGAGGATGAATGTTTTTAAAGGGTGGATGTTCTAAAGGGTGGATGTTCTAAAGGGTTGATGTTCTAAAGGGTGGATGTTCTAAAGGGTGGATGTTCTAAAAGGTGGATGTTCTGAAGGATGAATGTTTTTAGAGGGTGGATGTTCTAAAGGGTGGATGTTACCTGACTTGCAGTCCTTGCCGTATCTCCCCGGTTCACACATTTCGCAGGCCGTGCCGTGGAAGCCCTCGTTACACAGACACTCCCCGCTTCCCGATAAGCCGTCCATGCATCGGCCGTTGTTGGAGCACCAGTTGTCCACCGTCCCGGGACATTTAAAACAGTCACTCCCATAGTAGCCGGGGCAGCAGGCGTGTGCCTGCATAAGATCACCCACAATGCATCACCAGTTGGTAACCCCACCGACAATGTTATGATACTAATTATTAATTTAATTCTCATTATTTATTCATTTTTAATTAAGTTTTACTAATAAAAAAAGGCTTTTCTGCGTTCGTTTTTCCACTTGTTTCCACCGGGGGGCAGCACAGCTGAAGGGGTTGACACCGGATGCCCTGCCTTTCACTTCACGAGGAGTTTAGGACGACGTTACGGACGCGCCGGCGTGTTTAAACTCACCATGGTGGTTCTCAGGCATTCCATGGTGCATCCTGGAAGCCTCTTCAGCTTCCGCCCGACTCTGGAGCTGAACACGCAGTTGGACTTCATGTTCACAGGAAACGCAGACTGCAGCTTTAAAATCAAACACATCAGGTCAGGTTCTCCAGAGAACCGCAGAGAACATCTCACTTCAGCTTAGAAACAGCAGTTGCCACAACTATTATAATTCTTCTTACACAATGGTTGCCACATCTACAATAATCCCTCATAAACACCAGGTGCCACATCTATAAAAAATCCCTAAATTCTAAACATTGGTTGCCCCATCTACCACAATCCCTAATGAAAACCGGTTGCCTTAACTACTATAACCCCTCAATAACACTGGTTGCATCTACTACTATAATCGCTTGTAAACACTGGTAGCCACAACCTTCATGAACACCAGTTGCCATAACTACTAAAATCCATTCTAAACACTGGTTGCGACCTCTTCTATAATCCCTCATAGACAACGGTTGCCACAACTACTAACAATCCCTCATAAACTAACATCTACCACAATCCCTCATAAAAATCGGTTCCCTTAATTACTATAATCCCGCAACAACACCAGTTGCATCAACTACTCTAATCGCTTATAAACACTGGTAGCCACAACTTTTATAAACCTTCATGGACACCAGTTGCCATAACTACTATAATCCCTTCTAAACACTGGTTGCCACATTTACCACAATCCCTCATGAAAACTGGTTGCAATTAACTACTAAAATCTCTCATAAACACCGGTTGCCACATCTACAATAATTCCTTATAAACACAGGTTGCAACATCTACAATAATTCCTTATAAACACAGGTTGCAACATCTACAATAATTCCTTATAAACACCGGTTGCAACATCTACAATAATTCCTTATAAACACCGGTTGCAACATGTTCTATAATCCCTCAAAGACACCGGTTGCCACAACTACTAAAAACCTTTCTAAACATTGGTTGCCCCATCTACTACAATCCCTCATAAAAACTGGTTGCCTTAACTACTAGACTCCCTCATTTACACTGGTTGCCTCTACTACTATAATTGCAAATAAACACTGGTTGCCACATCGAACATAATCCCTCATAAACACCAGTTGCTATCAGTACTGTGATCTCTTTTAAGCATTGGAGCCACATTTTAAAACCAGGTGCCATAACTACTATCATCCCTTCTAAAAATTGTTTGCCACATTTATCACAGTCCCCCATAAAAACCGGTTGCACTTAACTACTGAAATCCTTCATAAACACCGGTTGCCATAACTACTAATCCCTCAAACACCGGTTGCCACCACCAAACCAAAGTCCTGCATCACCTTCATTAACGTCTGGAAATCCGGAGGTCACATGATGAAGCTCATTAGCAGGAGGTTTATTTGGGAACGCCGAAACACCCCAGCAGCCTAACCCCCGTCCCCTGAGTGTTGTAGAATAAATGATGGCGTGCCTGGTGGTGCAGCACCGGGTGGTGCAGCTGGGGCGCACTCAGTAATTACACACCGCGCGTAGCGGCTCAGTGCTGTGTCCCGCGGGACCCTGTCAGGCCACGCCCACCCACCTGTCTCCATAAAGCGCTGGGTAATTAGTGGCCGGGGCAGGTGTGTTAGTGCGAGACAAAGCCACCTGACACACACTCAGTGGGGACTTTAGAACATGAGCCATGAAGGTACTAATGAAGCACCAGGTGTGGGGCAGAAGAGGCGGGGGAGGGTGGGGGCAACTTACAGGCTTTGCGTTGATGCATCGGGGGGGTCCACCGCAGGCGACGCACTTTCCCTGTGTGTTAGAAACAAAAGAAAGAACCTGTAAGCTGAACGTTTGAGCGACCACCTTAAAAAACATCTCAGGAACCAACGACTCACACGAGTCGACTCTTTACTGCGGAATCACTTGAGTGTAAACAAACAGGGGACATTAAACATTTTGGAGTATTATGATGCGGCGTGGGGGTGGATGGGTGTGGGTGTTACCGTAACCAACCACATGAGGGTGCAACTGAGCAAAGAGTTAAATTAATTAAACTCAATTCATTCATATAAAATTCCTCGGGACATGTGGACGCAGAGTGTCCTCAGGACATGTGGACGCACCATACCTTGAGCAGCATTCATGTACACAGATACACGGTACTGAGAGGACATGGACACTAGGGGGCACCTCTGTCCACCCTAGCTGCTTAGTGTAGGCTCCATCACTCAGCTGAGAGCCAATGGAGTGGACTTTCAGAAGACAAATACATTAAAGACTTTTTTTTTGAAACCCGAACCCGACTTACAGAAACTTTGAGGATGACTTCGGTGCTGCAGTGGTTCTTGTGGATCTGTAGAACGTGGGGGACGTTAATGATGACCCCTCGTCTGACCTCCGTGAAGTTCCCCTCCAGCGGAACGTCATTAACCAGCGTCTGGAGAACAGAGGGGTCAACAGAGAGATGCTGAATCATTTTACAACAAATGATTTGTTTGTGAATTGCGATACAGAGTCACATTACATCTCAAACCCGCCCTGACTCCTGACACCTGACTCCTGACTCATGACTCATGACTCCTGACTCCTGACTCCTGACTCCTGACTCCTGACTCCTGACACCTGACTCCTGACTCCTGACACCTGACTCCTGACTCCTGACTCCTGACTCCTGACACCTGACTCCTGACACCTGACTCCTGATACCTGACTCCTGACTCCTGACTCCTGACTCCTGACTCCTGACTCCTGACACCTGACGTCAACTATCAAGAACCAAACTGCGTCAAACTTGAACCGTGATGGAGCGCAGCATCATCGGAAATCCTGGATCTTCTCCGATCATCTTAGAAAGCGATGACATCACCAAAATGGGGATGCGTTACCATGGCGACTGGAAACCCTCAGCGCTGGATGCTGATACGAGATGATGCCCGGGGCATCGAGGACGAAGCAAAATCAGCAGCATTTGGACGGAACTCTTCATCTGATGGTTCTTTAAAGTTTTACGTGATACAGACTCAGGAACTGAGTTGCGGGGGGGGGTGTATCGGGGGGGGGGGGGGTGTTCCCCAGGGGAACCAGGGGAGAACGTTTCCGGCACTGGGCAGACAGACCCAGGACAGGGCGCCTATCTATCACTGGGCACACACTCACTCACACAGACACACTCTATAGGGGGCAATTTGGAGAATTCTATTGACCTTCATCCATGTTTTTAGACTGTGGGAGGAAACCGGAGAACCCGGAGGAAACCCACGCGGATACGGGGAGGACATGGAAACTCCACCCAGACTGGAAATCCATCCATCCATCCATTATTTTCCGCTTTATCCTCTATTAGGTTCGCGGGGGGGGTTCCCCATGCCCATCCAGGGGAGAACGTCTTTGGCGCTGGGCAGTTACACTCAGGACAGGGGGCAATCTATCGCTGCGCGATCACTCACTCACACACACATACACACTCTATATGGGGCAAATTGGAGACCTTGATCCATGTTTTTTGGACTGTGGGATGAAACCGGAGAACCCGGAGGAAACCCATGCGGACACGGGGAGGACATGGAAACTCCACCCAGCGCAGTGGAATGAAAAAACCACGGGACGTTCCACGCGTTCCACACACCTGGTTGTTGGCGTCGACGTGAACCATGATCTGAAAGGCTTTCCCCAGAAGAGAACTGCGGAACACTTTATCAGTGAGGTGTTCGGGAAACAGCTGCTCTTTAGAAATGATGTGGTATTTAACGACGCTTTCGTCCTGCGAAGGAAACACACAGAAATCAAGGCCTGTGAATCATTTGGCTTCGACTCAGTGAATCGGTTTGTCAGTAGATGATTCATGCGAGGCGATACCAGACGAGTGGTGTTGCTTTTCTTGAGGAACTCCCTCACGGCGCCGTCAGGTGGAAGGAAGATGGTGAAGTCTCTGCTCGAAAGGCTTTCTGTGATGTTGTACAACTAAATAAATTAATAAATAAATAAATCAGTTCAGGCGGTTAACCATCAGTGCACGTGTTCAGATACATCAGTATCACAACATGATCTAATTATTCGTTTGAAAGGTTCATAAAGGTTTTGGATGAGTGTAGATTCTACACCCCTGTAACGTTTGCTGCTTAACCTCAGATGTTAAAGTATGGGGTTGCTACGGCGCTGTTAGATGATTGGTGGGTTGGAGGGGTGTGGTGTCCTAATGTATTGTGTATATAGTGCGTCATGTTTGTGTGTAATTACGTAAAAATGTTTGTAATTGTGTTTAATTTCGTAATTGTTGATATTTTGTAATTGTTTATAATTGTTTATGATTGTTTGTAATTGTGTGAAATTTTGTAATTGTTGATATTTTGTAATTGTGTATAACTGAGTAATTGTGTGTAATTGAGCAATTGTGTGTAAATGTGTGTAATTGAGTAATTGTGTGTAAATGAGTAATTGTGTGTAAATGAGTAATTGTGTATAATTAAGTAATTGTGTGTAATTGTGTGTAATTGAGTAATTGTGTGTAATTGAGTAATTGTGTATAATTAAGTTATTATGTGTAATTGTGGGTAATTAAGTAATTGTATGTAATTGTGGGTAATTAAGTAATTGTGTGTAATTGTGGGTAATTGAGTAATTGTGTGTAATTGAGTAATTGTGTATAAATGAGTAATGTTGTGTAATTGAGTAATTGTGTGTATAATTAAGTAATTGTGTGTAACTGTGTATAATTTAGTAATTGTGTATAATTAAGTAATTGCGTGTAATTGTGGGTAAAGAAGTAATTGTGTATAATTAAGTAATTGAATAATTGTGTGTAAATGAGTAATTGTGTATAATTAAGTAATTGAATAATTGTGTGTAAATGAGTAATTGTGTGTAATTACCAGTATGGCTTCTCGAAACAGACTGAAGGAGGGAGTGTTATTGAGAAACTCCATCAGATGAGGTGGAGGTTCGGGGACGTCGCTGAGAGGAGGCAACAGAACCTAAGATACAGATTTCTGTTATTAATATCAGGGCTGTATGTCCTCTGAGATACAGCTGTGAATCCGACGGGACAGTGTAAAGACCGGGTACAGGTGGTGCTCCCCCTGGTGTCTCTGTATGGTCAGCACCGCTCATGTATTTGTTATTGATCGTAGGGGTGCGTGTTCTCTGAGGTACACCATGATCAGCTGGTATTTAAAAAAAAAAGAACATTCATTCATTCATTATCTTCTGCTTTATCCTCTATTAGGGTCGCGGTGGGGTTCCCCATGCCCATCCAGGGCAGAACGTCTCGGGCGCTGGGCAGATAGACCCAGGACAGGGCGCCAATCCATCGCTGGGCACACACTCACTCACTCACACACACACACACACACACACACACACACACACACACACTCTATATGGGGCAATTTGGAGAATTCAATTGACCTTGATCCATGTTTTTGGACTGTGGGAGGAACCCGGAGTAAACCCACGCAGACACGGGGAGAACATGGAAACTCCACCCAGATGGGGATTCGAACCGGGAATCCCTAGTGCTGAGAGGCGAACCTGCTAACCACTAAGCCACCGTGCCGCCCCGAAAAAAAAGAACATATTAAATATAATTATTACTTTATTGATGATGTGAATGTATCCGTTGCTTGCTTTGAGGTCGGATACGAGAACAGTAGCATCACCGATCATAAGTTTCTGGAAACACACACACACACACACACACACACACACACACACACACACACACAATATAATACATATAATTATGTATTATATAATTCTCATCCGTTTTGTTACCGTGGGAGACGTTACCTCCTGTACAACGCTGACCCTCCATTCGGTTTTGGATTTGGTTTGAACCATTTTGTTCGTTTGGTTCATCAAGTCGTTGGAGGAATAAATACCATCGAGGAAGTGAGCTCTGCGGAACAACCACGAAAAGGTTTATATATAAATACAATGCATACAGATGAACCAATCAGCTGGCGGGATGGGCAGAAGGCTGGGCAGATGGGTCGGACCAGAAGCCAAAAAGCAGAAGCTGGAGTCTTACTTTAGCAGGTGGGGGATCCGGTAATAGTCGGTCCAGAACTGCAGCTCTGCGGAGGTCAGATTGAGAAACGCATCGTTACACGGAACCAAAGCCGTCAGGTTGCCGTCAGCGCTGATGGAGGGGTTCCTCTGGAAATTTAACAGAAAGCAGATGACACTGCATACTACACACTGCACACTGCATACTACATACTGCATACTGCACACTGCATACTACACACTGCACACTACACACTGCACACTGCATACTGCACACTGCACACTGCATAGTGCACACTACACACTGCATACCACACACAGCATACTGCATACTACACACTGCATTGTACACATTGCATACTACACATTGCATACTGCACATTGCATACTGCACACTGCATACTACACACAGCATACTGCATACTACACACAGCATACTGCATACTACACATTGCATAGTGCATACTGCATACTACACACAGCATACTGCATACTACACATTGCATACAGCATACTGCATACTACACACAGCATACTGCATACTACACATTTGCATACAGCATACTACACACTGCATACTGCACACTGCATTGTACACATTGTATACTACACACTGCACACTACACATTGCATACTGCACATTGCATACTGCACACTGCATACTGCATACTACACACAGCATACTGCATACTACACATTGCATAGTGCATACTGTATACTACACACAGCATACTGCATACTACACATTGCATACAGCATACTACACATTGCATACAGCATACTGCATACTACACACAGCATACTGCATACTACACATTTGCATACAGCATACTACACACAGCATACTGCATACTACACACAGCATACTGCATACTACACACAGCATACTGCATACTACCCACTGCATAGTGCATACTGCATACTACACACAGCATACTGCATACTACCCACTGCATAGTGCATACTGCATATTACACACAGCATACTGCATACTACACATTGCATACAGCATACTACACATTGCATACAGCATACTGCATACTACACACAGCATACTGCATACTACACACTGCATACTACACACTGCATTGTACACATTGCATACTGCAAACTACACACTGCACACTACACATTGTATCCTGCACTCGGCATTCTACACATTGCATACTACACACTGCATACTGCATTGTACACATTGCATACTGCACACTACACACAGCATACTGCACACTACACACTGCACACTACACATTGCATACTGCACACTGCATACTGCACACTGCGCACTGCAGCATTCAGTAAAAATAAATGTAACTGAACCGAACTAACCTGCATGAAGCGATTAAAAGCAATAAATTCAAGGTTTTCCTCGATCTCCTGTAAAACAAACACAAGACTTTATTCATAATGACAATAATGTACTGTATGTGGTAGCCCATCCACCTTAAGGTTATTTCTAATCCGGAGACGGCTCATTGACTGTATTCCCATGTGCCCTCTCACCCTCTCAATTTTCATGCCTTCCTCCTGCGTCGTTTAAATAGCAACGCGGCGTGTGATGTGTGATGGGATATCCCCCCCGATGGGCGAGGCCGTCCCACATGATTTCTAATTAGGAAACTTTAATATCAGATTTAAAGATTTAGAGAGACTTACGAGCATGACGTGTCCGTAGCAGGAGCTGCCGTCCCCCTCATACCCTTTGGGACAGGTGCACTTACGGGTTTTGTTTTTAAACGAACACGTCGCCTGGTGAAAGAGGAGGATTATGGGTTAGCAGCTTCATAATGCGATAAAGTTTGAGGTCACCGGTGGGGACGCAGGTTCAAATCCCACCCATCCATCCATTATCTCCCGCTTTATCCTCTATTAGGGTCACAGAGGGGTTCCCCATGCCCATCCAGGGGAGAACGTTTCAGGCACTGGGCAGATACACCCAGGACAGGGGGCAATCTATCGCTGGACACACACACACACACACACACACACACTCTATATGGGGCAATTTGGAGAACTCAATTGACCTTGATCCATGTTTTTAGACTGCGGGAGGAAACCGGAGAATCCAGAGGAAACCCACGAGGACACGGGAATGACATGGAAACTCCACCCAGATTGGGATTCGAACCGGGAATCCCTAGTGCTGAGAGGAGAACATGCTAAACCACTAAGCCACTGTGCCGCCCAGGTTCAAATCCTCATCTGGGTTATTATCTCAATTAGACGGTTAATATAATGAGATGAGAAAATTAATAATTATAATAATAATAATAATAATAATGTAATTATTATGGCTTAATGTTTAGCATGTTCTCCTCTCAGCACTAGGGATGCCTGGTTCGAATCCCCATTATTGGGGTGGTGGATGATCCCCATCGAGCATTAAGCGGAAGATAATGAATGAATGAATGAATAATGTAATAATACAGACCAGGGCGTGGCATCCCCCTTTGTTCACCAGACAGGGGTTGATGATGTCACACATGAGGCCGTCTCCCACGTAGCCCTTCTTGCACCAACACTCATTCTGTAAAACAAACCCAAAAACACGGATGAGTCCCCTACGGAGTCTTGGTCCTCCCAAGGTTTCTTGCTTAAATAACAAGATGGCAGGGAGTTTTGTCTTGCCGCTGTCGCTTCGGCGAGCTCTTTGGGGTTTAAAGGCTTTTCATTCAGTGAAGCTGCTCTGTGACGATGAACTGAGGTGAAAAGCGCGACAGAAATAAATGACTTGACTTGACAGGGCGGCACAGTGTCTTAGTGGTTTGGCATGTTCTCCTCTCAGCGCTAGGGATTCCCTGTTTGAATCCCAATCTGGGTGGAGTTTCCACGTTCTCCCCGTGTCTGTGTGGGTTTCATCCGGGTTCTCTGGTTTCCTCCCACAGTCCAAAAAACATGGATCAAGTTAATTGAGTTGTCTGTGTGTGAGTGTGAGTGAGTGTGAGCCGCCCTGTCCTGGGTGTATCTGCCCAGCACCCGAAACGTTCTCCCCTGGATGGGCATGGGGAACATCCATCCCCCCCCCGACCCTAATGGAAATAAATAATGGATAATGGAATTAGGGCAGGGTAGCTCAGTGGTCAGGGTGTTGGGCTATTGGCTATCAATCTGAAGGTTGTGGGTTCAAATCCCAGGTCCACTGAAGTGACCAGTGTGGGCCCTTGAGCAAGACCCTCAACCCTCATTGCTCCAGGGGGCGCTGTGATGAGCCCTGTGCTCACCTTGTAAGTCGCTTTGGATAAAAGCGTCCAATAAATGACCAAATGTGATGTAAATGGATGGATGGACTTGACTTTATAGTTGATTTTTAAGGAAGCCATTTTTGGATGGTCACCTGTCCGGGTCCAGTGGATTTACAGTCGGCATCGGCGTGACATTCACCGCGGTTCTCCTGTAAGCAGTTGTTGATCTCCACACACAGCACTCCATCACCGGTCCAGCCCTCGTTACACTGACACGTCACGTTAGCCGGGCCGGAGTACACGCACTGCGCCTGAAACGGTCCCACAGCAACGCCGACGCCCACGTCATCATACAAAAAGTGGGTGGAGTCAGCAAAGCGGTGATGGGGATCATCCACCACCCCAATAATACACTGCTGAAACTGAAATCTGGGTGGAGTTTGCATGTCCTCCCCGTGTCCACGTGGGTTTCCTCCGGGTTCTCCGGTTTCCTCCCACAGTCCAAAAACATGGATCAGGGTGAATTGAACTCTCCAAATTGCCCCATATAGAGTGTGTGTGTGAGTGAGTGTGTGTCCAGTGATAGATTGCCCCCCTGTCCTGGGTGTATC
>JAFMOD010000574.1:667658-686298 GCA_019802435.1 Corydoras maculifer | reverse complement strand
CTTGCTTTGATGTTGCTAGGGGGTTACTAAGGGGCACTAGATGCTTGCTTTGATGTTGCTAGGGGGTTACTAAGGGGTACAAAAATTGTGTGTTCAAATTCCAAGCTGATAATTATTTCTCATTATATCTGCTCAACACTAGGTGTCACCACTTAGTCCCTTAATGTGAGACAGCCTTTCTACGCAGTGTGTTGATTCACAGTGACCGTGTGAGTCGCATGCAGCAGTGTGAAGGCGACGGGGGACTGACATGTTTCCGTTTTCGGTGGGCAGGCAGTAGGCGTCCAGGTGGCAGAACTCGTAGTTTTCCTCTCCGCATTGCATGAGCACCCGATCGCACAGCTCGCCCGCGTACCCCAACTGACACGAGGCCCTCCGGCACTTCCCCAGGCTGCCGGGCCGGTTATCACACTCGCCGTGGACGCAGAGGCAATCTGCACCGACAACAGAGCAACCGCGGGGTTAAAACCTTCCCCTGCACCTGCACCGCCATCACGACATGCATAACGCTGCGGTCAAGTTCAGAGTTCTAGAGGGGTTGTAGGGCGTTGGCATGATGACTATTAGGAAGTCGTTAGTACTTTGTTAGATTTTGGTTAGATGTTAGTTGGTAAGATACTGATCGGAGGTTAAGAACAAATTCTGGGTGGTTGCTTAAATGTTGTTAGGTGGTTGCTAGGGTGTTCCAAATCATTACGATGATGTCTGTTAAGGGTTACTAAGATGTTTCCAGGTGGTTGCTAGGGTGTTCCAGATCATTGCAATGATGTCTGTTAAGGGTTACTAAGATGTTCTAGGTGGTTGCTTAAATGTTGTTAGGTGGTTGCTAGGGTGTTCCAGATCATTGCAATGATGTCTGTGGGGGTTACAAAGATGTTCTAGGTGGTTGCTAGGGTGTTCCAGAACATTGCTATGATGTCTGTTAAGGGTTACTAAGATGTTCTAGGTGGTTGCTTAAATGTTGTTAGGTGGTTGCTAGGGTGTTCCAGATCATTGCAATGATGTCTGTGGGGGTTACAAAGATGTTCTAGGTGGTTGCTTGGGTGTTCCAGAACATTGCTATGATGTCTGTTAAGGGTTACTAAGATGTTCTAGGTGGTTGCTAGGGTGTTCCAGAACATTGCTATGATGTCTGTTAAGGGTTACTAAGATGTTTCCAGGTGGTTGCTTAAATGTTGTTAGGTGGTTGCTAGGGTGTTCCAGATCATTGCTGTGATGTCTGTCTGTTGAGGGTTACAAGATGTTCTAGGTGGTTGCTTAAATGTTGTTAGGTGGTTGCTAGGGTGTTCCACACCATTGCTATGATGTCTGTTAAGGGTTACTAAGATGTTCTAGGTGTTTGTTTAGATGTTGGTAGGTGGTTACTAAGGTGTTCCAGGTGGTTGCTATGTTGATTAAATGTTGCTGTGCATTCCAGGTGCTTAGATGTTGCCAGGGAGGTTATCGAGAAAATCTGGGATTTTGTTTAGATGCTGGTAGGTGGTTAACTAAGATGTTCTTAATGGTCACTATGTTGGTTAAACATTGCTGTGAATTAAAAGTGGTTGTTTAGATGTTAGTAGGTGGTTACTGAGATGTTTGTCACAGGTTATTAACAGTTCCAGGTGTTAAATGTTGGTAGGTTTCCAATATGCTCTAGGTCATTGTTTACATGCTGGTAGGCGGTTTTTGTGGTTTCTGGAATGTCGGAATACGGTCGCTAAGACTAAGACTGAACTAAAGAGAGGCCACTATACATGAAGCAGCCTACACTAAAGTACAGCGGAGGACGAGGCGTGTTGGGGACGATTGTAAATGATATTCTGACCTTCGTCGCAGTTCTCTCCGTGTTTGTTCGGACTGGAACAGAGGTGGCAGCCAATCCCGGTGAAGCCTGGTGCACAGGTACAGGATCCGTCGCCTGCCATTCCATCGGAACACTGACGGGAAGCACAGAAGCAAGAACATGCTTTCAAGTTCTACGCCTCAATTTGGATATAACCTGCATATAAAATAACACGCGGCTTACGTTGCCTTTGCCGTAACAGGGATTGGAGAAGCCTCCGATGCAGGGTTTACAGTCCGGTCCATAGAACCCTTTGCAGCATTCAGCTCTCTGTGGGACACGTCCCGTTCGTTAAAAACAGAGCGGTTCCAAACATCTTCTCATTAAAGGTGAGGTACCTTCTCGGTAGTTGCGCACTGTACGGCACAGCCTTGTACGTTCTCAAGGTTCCACCGGCTGACCTCGGCGGGAAGGTCACACCTTATCAAACTGATGGGCTGAAGCACAAGATGGACGGACGTTACGCACGGTGCACGGTTCCCGTGGTTATCAATGAGGACGCTCATGGAGGAACCATACCTGTTTCTGTTTGGTTCCTGGTGGACACTGGGGGGGATTTTTAAACGTGCACGTTTGACAGGGTGTCTAAAACCAGACAGAAAAATAATGTGAACTCTATGTAGTCTGTAAGGTTTTTATAACAACCGCTGTTTATATTATTCATTTATTATCTTCCACTTTATCCTATATATTAGGGTCGGGGGGGGGGGGGGTGTCCCCATGCTCATCCAGGGGAGAATGTTTCGGGCGCTGGGCAGATACACCCAGGACAGGGGGGGCAATCTATCACTGGGCACACACTTACTCACACATACACACACACACACTCTATATGGGGCAATTTGGAGAATTCAATTGACCTTGATCCATGTTTTTGGACTGTGGGAGGAAACCGGAGAACCCGGAGGAAACCCATGCGGACACGGGGAGGACATAGAAACTCCACCCAGATGGGGTTTAGAACCGGTAATCCTTAGCGCTGAGAGGAGAACATGCTAAACCACTAAGCCACCGTGCCACCCTGTTTATAGTAATCTGTATTTTTTGATTATTATGTATTGTATATCTGGGCTTAGTGGTTTAGCATGTTCTCCTCTCAGCGCTGGGGAATCCCGATCGAATCCCAATCTGGGTGGAGTTCCCATGTTCTCCCCGTGTCCACGTGGGTTTCCTCCGGGTTCTCCGGTTTCCTCCCACCGTCCAAAAAACATGGATCAAGGTCAATTGAACTCTCCAAATTGCCCCATTTAGAGTGTAAGTGTGTGAGTGAGTGTGTGTCCAGTGATAAATTGGCGTCCTGTCCTGGGTGTACCTGCCCAGCGCCTGAGACGTTCTCCCCTGGATGGGCATGGGGAACCCCCCCCCCACGACCCTAATAGAGGATAAAGCTGAAGATAATGGATGGATTGGTTATTGATCAGCTGATCGTAAACAGATACGTACCGTCGTGAAAGTCGGCACCTCGGCATCGCAGCGATGCGGCAGGATGGGAACAATGGACGGGGGGACCAGCAGGCCGTCGATGACGTGGATGATGCCGTTGGAGGCAATGATGTCCTTCATTTGGAGGGTCACGCCTTTTTCGGTGAGGAGCACTCTGCCCTGAGTGGTGCAACGAGACGGACGGACAAGACTGAGACACAGCCAGGCAGAAGGACGGCAAGTGTCTTCTGTGTCTCAACGCCGTCTCAGACGTCCGTCTACGTTGTCCCTGAACACACCTGACGTGGAGTAGGCCACGCCCACTGGGGTTGATATATTCACATGCAGCGTTGCTGTTTAAACGGCGTGAAAATAGCCCGCTGGCGGGGTGCACGATGGCGACAGCCAATCAGATGTGCCATGCCCAGGGTGTGAGACCGGACCCCCCCGATACTTACATCATCACGGACGTTGATCCTGATGACCTGATTGGCCAGCGTTTGGAGTTCCGTCATGCTGGATAACTGATCCACAGTCAGCTGCCAAAACAAAGAACAGCCCACGTCTCAGACGGACCTCGGTTTAATAGGACGTCCCACTTAGAACCTCAGAGACTCACCGCGGCCGCGGAGAACATGTGGTACTTCAGAAGCTCCTGAAGCTTGTGTTTGGCCTGCAGCAGAAGAACGTGGAATGAGTGTGACACGCCGTAGAACCTCCAAGAACTCGAAGAACCTCGAAGAACCTCAAAGAACCTCGAAGAACCTCGAAGAACTCGAAGAACTCGAAGAACTCAAAGAACCTTGTAGAACCTCTAAGAACTCTAAGAACCACGAAGAACCTCAAAGAACCTCAAAGAACCTCGAAGAACCTTGTAGAACCTCGAAGAACTCAAAGAACCTCAAAGAACCTCTAAGAACTCGAAGAACCTCGAGGAACCTCAAAGAACTCGAAGAACCTCGAAGAACCTTGTAGAACCTCGAAGAACTCGAAGAACCTCAAAGAACCTCAAAGAACTCGAAGAACCTCAAAGAACCTTGTAGAACCTCGAAGAACTCGAAGAACCTCGAAGAACCTCGAAGAACCTTGAAGAACCTCGAAGAACTCGAAGAACCTCGTAGAACCTCGAAGAACTCGAAGAACCTCAAACAACCTCGAAGAACCTCGAAGAACCTCGAAGAACTCGAAGAACCTCGTAGAACCTCGAAGAACTCGAAGAACCTCAAAGAACTCGAAGAACCTCAAAGAACTCAAACAATCTCAAACAACCTCGTAGAACCTCGAAGAACCTCGTAGAACCTCGAAGAACTCGAAGAACCTCAAAGAACTCAAACAACCTCAAACAACCTCGTAGAACCTCGAAGAACCTCGTAGAACCTCGTAGAACCTCAAAGAACCTCAAAGAACTCAAAGAACTCGAAGAACCTCGTAGAACCTGGTAGAACGTACAGAAAGCGGCTCACCTGGTTCAGCATGTATATGATGCTGCCGTCTCTGGCCTTGTCCACGGCGCCGTTGGTCGGGACGAAGACGGTGAGGGGACCGGCGTCTCGCAGCGGCATCGGAGCGCCGCAGTTCTGCAACAGCACAACGTTTACAGCAAGAAGGGCCAGGGTTCCCGAAATAAGCAGCCTGGGTTGTTTGTGTGAGTTTGGCATGTTCTCCCCATGTCTGTGCTGCCTACAGGAGCTCTGGGTTTTATTTTCTGGCAGTCTAAGAAGCAGCAGAGTGGTGCGGCAGTTTTACAGCATGAAGGACCCAGGTTTGAGTCCCGAAATATGCAGCCTGGGTCTTATTGTGTGTGAGTTTGGCATGTTCTCCCCATGTCTGTGCTGCCTACAGGGGTTTTATTTTCTGGCAGTCTAAGAAGCAGCAGAGTGGTGTGGTGTTTCACAGCACGAAGGTCTTGGGTTCGATTCCTGAAATAGGCAGCCTTGGTCTTTTGTGTGTGAGTTTGGCATGTTCTCCCCATGTCCTTTCTACACGATCTCGGTTGTATCTCCTCACAATCGCGGTGGATGCTCGGTTTGGCCATACAGTCGAAAGGTACCGGGTTCGATTCCCAAAACCACCAACCAAGGTTTTTTTGTTGTTTTTTTTCTGTGTGAGTTTGGCATGTTCTCCCTGCATCTTTGTTGCCTACATGAGCTCTAGGCTTTTTTTCCCCCCTCCACAGATTAGCCCCCTGCCTTGCAGAAAGAAGGTTCTGTGTTTGAGTCCCGGTTCTCTGTGGACTCTGCATGTCCTCCCTGTACCAGAGCAGGTTTACGCCATGCTGATAGCAAGACATGCTGATAGCTACATACATGATGATACTAATTGCCCCACGACTTCATTATTTGTAGTGGCTGTATCCTATCCCTGCATGTCTGTGGTCTGTATCCACACGTCACATGATCACCAAGGCGCCGTTTTTGAAGAAAAGACGGGAACTTACATCAAGGAGAGAAATAAAGCGGTTGAATCTGCTGTCCGTAGCCAGAATGTCTCCGATGGTCTGAGTGGAGAACTACAGGGACAAGAAACAAAGAACCGGTGAGACTCTGGGGGGAGACACTGTGGGTTCCACGTCGTCTCCATTCCGTTCAGTCGGTCCTGCAGGACGCCCCCTGTGGACTTTTACAGTTATAGTTATAATTATTTGTTGAATACAGGTCACATGATCACCCCGCTGCCCCCCGCTGCTCCCCTGCTGCCCCCCTGCTGCCCCCTCACTCAAGGAGCCTTGGTCCTCACAAGGTTTCTTCCCTAATATAACAACATAATAGAGAGTTTTGTCTTGCCGCTGTCGCTTCAGCTTGCTCTTTGGGGGTTCAAAGGTTTACAACACTGCGTGGGTTTCCTCCGGGTTCTCGAATTCTTCAAAATGCCCCATAGAGTGTGTTTATGTGAGTGAGTGTGTGTCCAGCGATAGATTGCCCCTGTCCTGGGTGTATCTGCCCAGCGCCCAAAAAGTTCTCCCCCGGATGGGCATGGAGAACACCCCCCCCCCCGCGACCCTAATAGAGGATAAAGTGGAAAATAATGGATGGATGTACAGGAGGTGAGTGACGTTCTTTTCGAACCCGGTCACAGTGATTAATATTTATCTGTAAGTCTGACGTTTGGGGGTTCACACCAATGTGGGCCCTTGAGCAGGGCCCTTGGGCCTCATTGCTCCGGGGGTCTGTGTCACGGCAGCCTCGGTGTTCCGTTACCTGAGCGTCGGCCGCAGGTTCCGTAGCGAACGTGATGGCTTTATCGATGATGTGGATGATGCCGTTGGAAGCCGGGACGTCCCGCTGGACGATCCTGAACGTCGTGTCCGGGTCCCGCTTCAGAATGAAGATCTGAAGACGGATCAGATGTCAGCCATGGTTCCACGTTCCGCCTCGGATACCAAAATAAAAAACCCCTGCGGGTCGGACTCACGTTGTTGGCTTTGAACCGGATGGCCTCCCCGCCGTACGTCCAGAAGTCCCGCCCCTCCAGGTCTTTGTACAGACGCTGGCCGAGGATCAGGTGCTGCCTACACGCTGCCCCCGCCCGCCGCAGCTGGTTGACCGTGGTCAGAGAAACCTGAGAACCGGAGGACAACAACAATGAGGACACGGCACAGACCGACACCCATCGGACGTCCTACACACACAAGACTTTCTACAAGGTGGAGGGCGTCTCCGGGAAACATTCCCAGCATCATTTCACATCAGTGTCCGGCAACACTGTCGCCATGGTGACGCCAGGAGCGTCCAACGCCGCGAGCGTGAAGTTCCTCGTTCCATGCAGTTTGGTTCTCGATAGTTGACGCAGACAGTTTGTCCTGAAATGGGTTCCGAGTGATGTTCTCAGGTTCTGCCAGCAGATCAGATCAGCCATTTCCTTTAGGGGGCGCCACAATGGATCTCCCTCAGTCAGGGCGGCACGGTGGCTTAGTGGTTTAGCATGTTCTCCTCTCAGCACTAGGGATTCCCGGTTCGAATCCCAATCTGGGTGGAGTTTCCATGTTCTCCCCGTGTCCGTGTGGGTTTCCTCTGGGTTCTCCGGTTCCCTTCCACAGTCCAAAAAACATGGATCAAGGTCAATTAAATTCTCCCAATTGCCCCATATAGTGTCTGTGTGAGTGAGTGTGTATTCAGCGATAGATTGCCCCTCCTGTCCTGGGTGTATCTTCCCAGTGCCTGAAACGTTCTCCCTGGATGGGATTGGGGACACCCCCCCTCCCCCCGCGACCCTAGTAGAGGATAAAGGAGATAATGGATGGATGGATGGTCCAGGTGATCGAGTCACATGTCCAACCGAGTCGCCGGCATTGTGTTTGGAATGTGGGAGGAGCATCAGAGCAACCAATAAATGACTCCAGGAGCCTGCTGGGAGGTGGAGGTGTCAATCATCGGACCCACCAATCGCGTCGCTGCTCCCGATGACGTACGACTGAAAGTCAACGGATCATTAACGAACACCAGACGACTCCTTGATTCGACTCACCTGAGACGAATCGATTGGGACGAGGGCGGTGAACGGTCCGTGCTGGTTCAGGGTCAGCTCGCAGCCCTTCTCTGTCAGAGGAGAACGCTTTGGTCACCGGATTACAAATCACAACAATCAGAATAACGACGACAGGGGGCGCCGTTTCAGGACCGGTACCGAACAGCGAGACGGTTCCGCTGAGGTTCCCTCCCTGACTGCCGTCCTGGTGCAGGTCCAGAATCCTCTCCATCAGGTTCCCGTAGCAGCGCCTGCCGTCGCCGACCTGATCGACTCTGCAAAGGCACCTGGAGATGAGATGATGGGTGGGGTTATAAGATAGCGGAGGGGGGGGGGTTTGGTAGGTTCTCCAAAACACTGTGCAGTCGCAGGCTTGGGGTTAAGGAACCGGCCTTGCAACCTGAAGGTTCGATTCCCAGGTCCCACCAGGTACTATGTCTGAAGTGCCCTTGGGCAAGCTGTCTAAGCCCAATTGCCCCTATGCGCCATGTGTGTTTCACTCCATGGATGTGTTTAATATGTACGACTGTTGGGTTTAAAGGTTTATAACTCTGTGTAGATGCTCTGTGACGATGTTCTGTTGACTTGAATTTCAACGTAAAATTAGGCCACGCCCTCTTCTCCATCTACCCTCTATGTCCTCCACTTACCATGTACATGGACTTTGGAGTTCTACAATCTGGGTGGAGTTTCCATGTTCTCCCTGGGTCCGCGTGGGGTTCCTCCGGGTTCTCCGGTTTCCTCCCACAGTCCAAAAACATGGATTCAAGGTCAATGGAGTTCTCCAAATTGCCCCATATAGAGTGTGTCTGTGTGAGTGAGTGTGTCTCCAGTGATAGATTGCTCCCCCTGTCCTGGGTGTATCTGCCCAGCGCCTGAAACGTTCTCCACTGGATGGGCATGGGGACACCCCCCCCCCCCCCGCGACCCTATGGGTGGGGTTATGGAATAGCGCGTAGGGGGGGGAGGTCCATCAAAAACTGTGCAGTCGCAGGCTTGGGGTTAAGGAACCGCCCTTGCAACCTTAAGGTTCGATTCCCAGGTCCCACCAAGTACTATGTCTGAAGTGCCCTTGGGCAAGCTGTCTATGCCCAATTGCCCCTATGCGCCATGTGTGTTTCATTCCACGGATGTGTTTAATATGAACGTCCGATGAATCTGCAATCAGTTTCCTAATCAGGGAGAACATGCAAACTCCACCCAGGCAGGAAAGTCTCTCAGTTGGGACTATATGGGTCCTGCCTGGGTGGAGTTTGCATGTTCTCCCTGATTACCTCTCAGCACTGGGGATTCAGGTTGGAATCACAATCTGGGTGGAGTTTGCATGTTCTCCCCGTGTCTGCTGGGGTTTTCTCCAGCGTTCTTCGGTTTCCTCCCACAGTTCAAGAACCTGGATTCAAGATGAATTGTCCCTATCTAAATTGCCCCATATAGTGTATGTCAGTGAGATTTAGTGTCTGATCTCATCTGGAATTTCCGGAAATTCCACGGACAAGCTCCAGAATCCAACTTAAAGACTTTTGTAGAAGAGTGGGAGCCGGTTTAGTGGGAAAGTCTCTCAGGTGGGACTAAAGCGTCCTGCCTATGGATCAGACACTAAATCTCTGTTCAGATTCATCCCCGGGGCGTCTGATGCGACTCTGTGTGATGATCCAGTGATGTAAACACGGAACGTGAGCAAACCTGCCGACGGAGTCCGGTCCGGTTGTGCAGATCGCACTCTTGTGGCAGGTGTTGGCCTTGCATGCGTATTTGGGGGTGCAGCCGGCGCTGGGGTCTGATCCTTCCGTCCCGCTCGGACACGCACACTTGGACTGAGGTGAGGACAGAACATGTTAGACGCCTTGGACGTCCCCAGGAATTCAGAACCTCGAACGGGACCCACCTCTCCGGGACCCGTGTACTGACACACGGTGGTGTGGGTGGGGCAGCCGCCGTTGTTGGTGGTGCAGGGGTTGATGGGGTGGCACACTGCGCCGTTTCCCTGGAAGCCGGCCCTGCACTTGCATTCGAAGCGCGCCTCGCCCTTGTAGGAGCAGTCGGCGTTCGGGTCGCAGTCGTTGACGCCACAGACTCCTGGAGGAGAACCGGAGGAACGTGAGGTCACCGATTTAACCCGAATTACACCCTGAAAAATAATAATACCTGAAGATAAGAGCTTTAAGGGAAGTACCTACACAGATGAGTCCAACCTTCTTAAACCGGGGGAGGCATTCGCAGCGGGCGCTCGCACCGTCGCCTTTACAGAACGAGTAGCTGCTGCAGTTCGAGCAGGAGAAAGAAACTGCCAACAAACCGCACGCTCAGCATTAATGCTGCAGCCACAGCCAAATTAACTGCTTACTGTAAGGGGCCCGTGTGGAAGCTGAGGGCCAGGGGCCAGGGGCTAAGGGGGGCTCTACATGGCCAGCCAGAGGGGAATGTTTCAGGCGCTGGGCAGATACACCCAGGACACGGTGACATCTATAGCTGGGCACACACTCACTCACATACACCATATGGGGCAATTGAGATAGGGAGAATTCACCTTGAATCCCTTTTTTGGACTGTGGGAGGAAACTGCTGAGAAAACCCAAGCAGACATGGGGAGAACATGCAAACTCCACCCAGATTGGGATTTCAACCTGGATCCCCAGCGCTTAGAGGCGGTCCTGTCTAAATTGCCCCTATACAGTGAGTGTGTGCCCAGTGATGGATTGGCGCCCTGTTTTGTGTGTATCTGCCCATTGCACAAAATGTTCTCTCCTGGATTATCTTTCACCTAATCCTTTACTAGGTTTGTGCGTTTGTGGTGTGGGGGGGGGGGTATCCCCATGTCCATCCATGGGAGAATGTTTCAAGTGCTGGGGAGATACACCCAGGACAGGGCGCCAATCTATCGCTGGCACACACTCACACAATCTTTATAGGGGCAATTTAGAGCTGGACACTGAGCAGTCCGTGCACTGAGCAGCAGGTTTATATCATTGGCATACTGCTGGTGACATCATAAAATACTGCTGGCGACATCATAAAATACTGCTGGCGACATCATAAAATACTGCTGGCGACATCATAAAATACTGCTGGCGACATCATAAAATACTGCTGGCGACATCATAAAATACTGCTGGCGACATCATAAAATACTGCTGGTGACATCATAAAATACTGCTGGTGACATCATAAAATACTGCTGGCGACATCATAAAATACTGCTGGTGACATCATAAAATGCTGGTGACATCATAAAATACTGCTGGCGACATCATAAAATACTGCTGGCGACATCATAAAATGCTGGTGACATCATAAAATACTGCTGGCGACATCATAAAATACTGCTGGTGACATCATAAGGATAGCACAGGGACACAGACAGCTCGTCATCGGCGGTACCTTTGTCGCATCTGGGTCCAGAGTACGGTGGCTGACAGAAACATGTGCCGTCTCCATTCGGACCCGCGTTACACTGTCCATTAACACAACTGCACACTGAGCACACGACAGAACACACGACAGAACACACGACAGAACACACGACAGAACACCGTTACTGAGCAACAAGAAACATTCATTAACTCACCAATTATCTAAATCAGCCAATCACAATCCCCGTTACTCTGTTCTAATGGTCAGAACCCCAATAGTACCACCACAGAGCATTTAGTCCTATCCCGGCAGTGTGACTGAGGTGGAGAAATGAAACTACAGCAGCACTGCTGCACTTACCCCCCCTACCACCACATCAGTGTCACTGCAGAACTGACAATCAACAATCCACCACCCAAATGATACCTGATCTGTGATGCTCCTGACCAACAGAGAACCAACAGAGAACCAACAACAAAGATCACAGATGGACCTCAGCAGAGGATACACACCTGAAGTGCAGTGTTCTCCATAGGCGTTGGTGTTAGAACATCTCTCACAGGCCGCACCGGTGAAGCCCGCCTGAAAACACACACACAGTTCTGCACTGCAGCGAGAACGTTACACACAATCACTGAGTGCAACGTTTAATAAAAATAAAGATCAGATAGTGTGTGTGTATGTGTGAGAGTGTGATAGTGTGTGTGTGTGTGTGTACGGTTGTGTTTAGTGTGTGTGTATGTGTGTGAGTGTGCGATTGTGTGTAGTGTGTGTGAATGTATGTGTTTAAGGGTGCGATAGTCTGTGTGTGTGTAAGGGTGTGATTGTGTGTGTGTGTGTGTGTGTGTGTGTGTGTGTGTGTAAGGGTGCGATTGTATGTGTATAGTGTGTGTGTATATGTATATATATATATATATATATGTGTGTGTGTCAGTCCGTCTGCAGATCAATAGATTTTTTTTTCCTAATTTGGTTGTTTCCATTAGGGGGCGCCACACATGGCTCAGATATACCCCCCTTTGCACCCAGACTTAGAACACTGATACTCACCTCACATTCACACCTCCCGTCCCCCAGCTCGCCGTCCACACAGTTCCCATGCATGTTACACACCCGCCCTGACCAGCTGGGACAGGCTGCACACGCACGCACACACGCACACACGCACACACGCACACACACACACACACACACACACACACACACACACACACACACACACAGCGTCAGTTCTCGACCCCGGAGCCGCAGACGAGGTGATGAGAACGATGCTCACGTGAACACAGCGGTCCGAAGAACCCGGGGCAGCAGCGCTTCACCGTGGTGACCGCCTCACAGGAGCGCTCGCAGCCCTGCAGCGCCACCTGCCGCGACCCTATGATCACAGGGTAGCTGCACAGACGGAGAACATTCATTCATTCATTATTTTCCGCTTATCCTCTATTAGGGTCGCGGTGGGGTTCCCCATGCCCATCCAGGGGAGAACGTTTCGGGCGCTGGGCAGATACACCCAGGACAGGGCGCCAATCCATCGCTGGGCATACACTCACTCACACAGACACACTCTATATGGGGCAATTTTGAGAATTCAATTAACTTGATACATGTTTTTGGACTGTGGGAGGAAACCGGAGAGCCCGGAGGAAACCCACGCAGACACGGGGAGAACATGGAAACTCCATCCAGATGGGGATTCGAACCTAGCGCTGAGAGGCGAACGTGCTAACCACTAAGCCACCGTGCCGCCGACGGAGAACATGTTCCACAAAATAAAACAATCACAATCTGAACATCTGAAACAAGAGCACAGTCCATATGAGCAGCCACTTCATCATTAAAGCTCCGCTTCTAACGTCAGCCGTTTCCATTAGGGGGCGCCACAATGGACCACCATTCTCCTATGTATCTACCTCAGTCAGGGTGTCACGTTGTCTTAGTGATTTAGCATGTTCTCCTAAGCGCTGGGGATTCCGGTTCGAATCCCAATCTGGGTGGAGTGTACATGTTCTCCCTGTGTCTGTGTGGGTTTCCTCCGGGTTCTCCGGTTTCCTCCCAGAGTCCAAAAACATGGATCAGGCCAATTGAATCCTCCAAATTGCCCCATATAGAGTGTGTGTGTGTGTGTGTGTGTGTGTGTGTGTGAGTGAGTGTAAGTCCAGTGATAGATTGCCCCCCTGTCCTGGGTGTATCTGCCCAGCGCCCGAAACGTTCTCCCCAGGATGGGCATGGGAAACCCCCCCCCCCGCAATCCTAATAGAGGATAAAGCGGAAGATAATGGATGGATGGATCTACTTCAGTAAACCCCAAACACCTGAATATGTTCTCCATCACCACATCCATTAACCTCCTCCACTATCTAATGCCTCAGCAAACTCAACTAACTCCAAAACCTCCTACCTATCCCGTCCCTCTGATCAACTCCTTCCTGATCTTCTCCATCCTCAACGAAATTCACAGCTGTTTCTAAGATCTCCATCTTCCAGCCTCCTCCACTTAGAACACTGCAGCTTCTGCAACCTTCACCCCCCTTCAATTACCCTCCCAGAGGGTAATTTATGTATATATATATATATATATATATATATATATATATATATATATATATATATATATATATATATATATATAAAAATGTGGGCGGCACGGTGGCACAGTGGTTTAGCATGTGCTTAGTGGTTTCTCCTCTCAGCACTAGGGATTCCTGGTTCGACCCCATCTGGGTGGAGTTTCCATGTTCTTCCCGTGTCCACGTGGGTTTCCTCCGGGTTCTCCGGTTTCCTCCCACAGTCCAAAAACATGGATCAAGTCAATTGAGTTCTCCAAATTGCCCCATATAGAGTGTGTCTGTGTGAGTGAGTGTGTGCCTAGTGATAGATTGCCCCCCTGTCCTGGGTGTATCTGCCCAGCGCCCGAAACGATCTCCACTGGATGGTCATGGCGAACCCCCCCCCCCCCCACCCTAATAGAGGATAAAGCGGGAGATAATGAATGAATGAATAAATAATGTGAGTGCACAGGTGCAGCAGACAGACAAAGAACATCTGTAATGCAGCTGAAGCAGATGTTGCTTACGTGCAGTTGAGGTCAACGCTGGTTCTCCTGGAGCCTGGAGGGCAGACCAGGGCAGGTGCCACAGCGCAGGAGGTGCAGACGGTCAGGTGACGGACCTGCCGGAGCTCATCGCACCGGTTTGTTGTGGTCGACTTGAATAAAATTAAAAATAAAAACTGACCAATGAAAGAAGAACATTAATTACAGAGAGCAGAACGTGAGAACGTACCTCCATCTGTACGCCACACAGAACCACGACTCCCACCACCAGGAGAAGAGCCATGGCCGTGGGGTTCAAACGACTCTGACTCCCTAAATCCTCAAAGCCTCATGCGCAGTGGACCTCGTCCCGCACCTCCCTCAGACACGGCCTCCAGCGGGGGGCGTCAGACTGAGAGGGAACTCCCACCGCCTTCACCTCAGCGAGCAGAACCTCGGCGTCAAGCTGCTGCTGAACGCGGGACGCTCTCCCTCCGACTGACCGACCGACCGACTGACCGCAGAACCACGTGGAAAGTGAGGAGACAAGCATGTCTTTCTGACGGGGAAATGGACGGATTTCCTCTGCAGTGTGTGTGTGTATGTGTGTGTGTGTTAGGAAATCCTGAGTCGTCAGCTGACTGCCAGGTTCAGAGGATCCAGCGACAACAAGTAAAGAGAACACACACACACACACACACACACACACACACACAGAGAACGAGGTTCCACAGCAGATCAGAAAAGATCAAAGGTCAGGGGTTACATTATTCAATCTGAAGTGTGTGACGGTTTCAAAGAGTTTATATTTGAACATATACACACACACACACACACACACACACACACTATAAACATATATACATATACACACACATTATATACACAAATATATACACACTATAAACATATATACATATACACACTATAAATATGTATATGTGTGTGTATATTTATATATATAAACACACAAACACACAATAAACATGTATATCAATACACACACATTATATACATAAATATATACACACACAGACACTCTATAAACACATATCTACACACACACCCATTATATACATAAATATATTCACACACACACACACACACACACACACNACACACACACACACACACACACACACACACACACCGTCTGAATCAACAAGAAATGTGTGAACATCAGCTGAAACATCAGGCCAGGCGTTCCACAGCGACACCTGCACCAGATACAGGAACGGAGAACGTCATGAGAACATCAACACGCTGCCTCACCTCTAAACGTTCCTCATACAACCAACGGAGAACGTTTAGGGTGCTGAGCAGACACCCAGGATCCAACACACACACACACTATATCCATATTCTTGGACTGTGTGTGTGTGTGGGGGGGGGGGGGGGGGGGGGGGGGGGGGGAGTCCCCATGCCCATCCAGGGGAGAAGGTTTCGGGCGCCGGGCAGATAGACCCAGGTCAGGACGCTAATCCATCGCTGGACACACACTCACTCACACAAACACACTCTATATGGGGCAATTTGGAGCATTCAATTTACCTTGATCCATGTTTTTGGACTGTGGGAGGAAACCGGAGAACCCGGAGGAAACCCACACAGACATGGGGAGGACATGGAAACTCCACCCAGATTGCAATTCAAACCTGGACACCCAGCGCTGAGAGGTGGAGGTGCTGACCGCTATGCCCCTGTCCCACCCTTGATTACTCATTGGTTTGGCATGTTCTCCTCTCAGCGCTCATTCCCGGTTTGAATCCCCATCTGAGTGGAGTTTCCATGTCCTCCCCATGTCCGTGTGGGTTTCCTCCGGGTTCTCCGGTTTCCTCCCACAGTCCAAAAACATGGATCAAGGTCATTTGAGTTCATCAAATTGCCCCCATATAGAGTGTGTCTGTGTGAGTGAGTGTGTGCCCAGCGATAGATTGCCCTCCTGTCCTGGGTGTATCTGCCCAGCGCCCGAAATATTCTCCCTTGGATGGGCATGGGGAACCCCCCGCGCGAGAAGAGGATGAAGCAGAAGATAATAATAAAGGCAGCACTGGAGATCCAGTTTGTATGTTCTCCCTATGTTCTCATAGGTTTCCTCCGGGTTCTCCGGATTCATCCCACAGTCCAAAAACGGGGATAAAAGGTGAATTGGCTGCTCTAATTTGCCCCTATATAGTGTGTGTGTGCTCACTGATGGATTGGCACCCCGTCCTGTACGTATCCACCCGGCAACACGAAACGTTCTCCCATGGGAGAACCACAAATGCCAATAAAGCCTCCTGTACCTCTGAGGTGTCGGAGTTCCGATGCCTTTCTCCTTTCCTCCACATAGCCTACATCCTGCTCTCTCTCTCTCTCTCTGCATTCGCAGAACATCTCTCTGCACTCCGACCTCTCAGCGCAGAACCCTGAATAACAGGATGAGGATGAGGTCACTGCAGCACAATGTGCCCCCCCCCCACCCCCGACCCTTTTTTCCATCGGGTTCCACGGCGGGTTCTAATGATGGAGGCGGGGGTGGGGGGTGGAGGAACCGCATGAGATTAATGTGTTTGTGCTCCGGAGGGAAACGAGGAACGTCATCCTGCTGCCCGACGGAGAACCGTGAGGTCACNCTCAGCGCAGAACCCTGAATAACAGGATGAGGATGAGGTCACTGCAGCACAATGTGCCCCCCCCCCACCCCCGACCCTTTTTTCCATCGGGTTCCACGGCGGGTTCTAATGATGGAGGCGGGGGTGGGGGGTGGAGGAACCGCATGAGATTAATGTGTTTGTGCTCCGGAGGGAAACGAGGAACGTCATCCTGCTGCCCGACGGAGAACCGTGAGGTCACAACGTTCTATCACCCCCCCTCCCCCCCCCACGTTCTAATTCATCCCACTGACGTTAAATAGAACTCAGTAGTTCTATAATTCCAGACTGTAGTCCATCTGTGTTCTGTGTTGTTGTTGGTTCTCAGGAGCATCACAGAACAGGTATCATTTGGGTGGTGAATTGAGGGGGGTTTCAGTGACACGGCCGGGATAGGACTAAATAACCCCTGCTCTGTGGTGGTACTATTGGGGTTCTGAGCATTAGAACAGAGAACACAGTATGTACTGCAGAACACACACAGATGGAACTACAGAATGGATTTATAGAACTACAAAGACCATCTTTACAGTAATTGGAACGGAGAACATGGAGCAATAAGGGGGCGTGGCCTAATGTCTGCACTGTGCTGTAGTTTTATAATTCCAGACTGTAGTCCATCTGTGTTCTTTGTTGTTGGTTCTCTGTTGGTCAGGAGCATCACAGAACAGGTATCATTTGGGTGGTTGATTGTTGATTGTCGGTTCTGCAGTAACACTAATGCGGTGAGGGGGGGGGGTTTAGTTTTATTTCTTCACCTCAGTCACACTGCCGGGATAGGACTAAATGCTCTGTGGTGGTACTATTGGGGTTCTGAGCATTAGAACAGAGAACACAGTATGTACTGCAGAACACACACAGATGGACTACAGACTGAACATGTTAGAACTACAAAGTCCATCTTTGCTGTTAGTGGAACGGAGGTTCTGGAGCAAAAAGGGGGCGTGGCCAGACTTTCGACTGGTACTGCACCAGACAGTGGAACCCTCTCGGGGGAGGATGGGGGGGGATGTTCCTGTGAAGGGAACAGTAGAAGAGAAAGTGTAATGTATTTTAAAAACATTTATTTACATCTGTTCCACACACACACACACACACACACACACACACACACACAGCGGAACCCGCGTCACAGTTCTGATTGAATAATTAAAAGGTGGTTCGTTATGAAAATCACACGCGTTTCTTAGAAAAAAAAAAAAAGTGCATGCGGAACGTTCTCAACGAGCGTGGGAGCATTCACACTAATCTACACACACACACACACACACACACACACACACACACACACACACACACACACACACACACACACACACACACACACTCTCTCTCTCTCTCTGATTGGAATCTCAGGTTCCACCTGATAATTCGCGTTCTTCAGATTGTCCACTTCAGCAGATAAATAACAGGAAAGTGACGGGATAGGCTGGAAGCTCGATGTGAAACACAACATATTACTCATGTGGACTCTAGGACTCGTTTTCCCAGGATGCATTGCGTTACAAGAGTTTAATACAGCGCTTAGAAGCAAAAAATCAAGAACCTGATGTGTGAGGAAGTGCTGAGAACCCGCATGACTGGAGAACCATCAGGAACTTCAGGAGAACCATCAGGAACTTCAGGAGAACCATCAGGAACTTCAGGAGAACCATCAGGCCCTCGGTAAAACCATTAAGCCCATCAGGCCTTTTATAGGAACCATCAGACCCTTCGGTAGAACCATTAAGCCTTTTATAAGAACCATCAGGCCCTTTAGGAGAACCAATAGACTTTTTATAAGAACCATCAGGTCCTTTAGGAGAACTATCAGGCCCATTAGGAGAACCATCAGGCCCTTTAAGAGAACCATCAGACCCTTTAGGAGAACCATCAGGCCCTTCAGGAGAACCACTAGACTTTTTATAAGAACCA
>JAFMOD010000574.1:630205-642570 GCA_019802435.1 Corydoras maculifer | reverse complement strand
GGGCGCCAATCCATCGCTGAACACACTCTATACGGGGCAGTTTGGAGAACTCACATGACCTCGATCCATGTTTTTGGACTGTGGGAGAAAACCAGAGAACCCGGAGGAAACCCACGTGGACACGGGGAGAACATGCAAACTCCACCCAATATCTCTGTCCCGGTCGTCCTGCAGATCAAACTCTTCAAACTAAAACTGTAAACAGTGAAATTAAAACATTAATACATAACCTCGAGATATTTAAGGCGGCAGGCAAAGTCCAGAATGTGTCCCAGATCAGCCTTGGCGTCTCCGTTGGCGCAGGTCGGCTTTGCGAGTCTCAGCTGCTGGGTGACGGCAAAGAGCTGCAGGGGGCGCAGTACGAAGACTTGACCCGCAGCCAACAGCTGTTCTCCTGATGGGAGGGAGGGGGGACGTAGAGGAATCAGCTGTGTAATGGTGTTTCAGAGACAATGATCCCTAATCAGACCTCCCACCCGTCACACATGTTCCGTTTCGTTAAAGGCCATGACGTCACAAGTTACAGGAACCATGCAATCAGTTCTCAACAGGAACGTCGGTCTTCCTAAAAAGAAATCTTGTGAGGACCAGGGTTAAGGGTTTCAGTCGGCGGTGCACCTGGGTTTACTGTCGTCATGGTAGCAAGCAATACACCAGAAATGTTCCTGAACACACCTCACTTCAAGACGGCCACGCCCATCGGGGGGAGATTCTTATGTAGTGTTGCTATTTAAACTACGCAAGGAAGGTGGGAGTATAGACTGTTGGCGGGGCATAAGATAGTATAGACATTAAGTAGTAACATATAGAGTTTCCATGTTCTCCCCGTGTCCCAGTGGGTGTCCTCCGGGTTCTCTGGTTTCCTCCCACAGTCCAAAAACATGGCTCAAGGTCAATTGAGTTCTCCAAATTGCCCCCCACACACAAACACACTCTATATGGGTCAATTTGGAGAATTCAATTCATCTTGATCCATGTTTTTGGACCATGGGAGGGAACCAGAGAACCCGGAGGAGACCCACGCGGACACGTGGAGAACATGGAAACGCCACCCAGATTGGGATTCAAACCGGGAATCCCCAACACTGAGAGGAGAACATGCTAAACCACTAAGCCACGAGGTGTGTGTATGTGTGTGTGAGTGAGTGTGTGACCAGTGATAGATTGGCGTCCTGTCCTGGGTGCATCTGCCCAGCGCCCGAAATGTTCTCCCCTGGATGGGCATGGGGAACCCCCCCCCCGACCCTAATAGAGGATAAAGCAGAAGATAATGGATGGATAAATAAATAATACAGGGTACATGACCAGTATTAAAAATTCAGATTTGGGGAAGTTATTATTTATAAATAATAATGGAAGTCTATATAAAAGTCCCTACTGTGTGTGTGTGTGTGTGTGTGTGTGTGTGTGTGTGTGTGTGTGTGTGTGTGTTTTTAAATCTTGCATTGTGGGAACCAAAACAAATGTATAGAGTCTTACTGTTGAAACCACAAACAAGTCAAAGTGAAGTGAGAGTGGGCTGGTGCTATGGTTAGGATTAGAGATACAGTGGTGTTTATAGTTATGGGTTTGGGAAAGAACCTAAAAAGAGACGAGGAGTTTACCAAAAAAAACCCGCCATGAATCAAATGTTTGCGGACACACCTCTGTGGAACAGGTCTTCTGCCAGCGTGGCTGTGATGCCATTGATTTCCTGAAAGACAAGACAACGCGGGGCATCAGTACATGACTTGTGTGTGTTTCATGTCTTCTTATCTCTACATTATGACATTTACATCACATTTGGTCATTTATTGGACGCTTTTATCCAAAGCGACTTACAAGGTGAACACAGGGTTCATCACAACATCCCTGGAGCAATGAGGGTTAAGGGTCTTGCTCAAGGACCCACATTGGTAACTTCAGTGGACCTGGGATTTGAACCCACAACCTTCAGATTGATAACCCAACGCACTGACCACCGAGCTACCACTCTCTCAATGTGACATTATGTCACATTGACCGCTGTGTGCAACTTCCTTCCTCTGATACATGCACACTGGGTCCTATCCCAGTTCCTCCTGCAGATGAAAGTCACAATATACTGAATAGTTATGCTTTTAAAAGAACGCAGTTCTCCTTTTTAAAAGGCCACGTGTTCCGTACTCATGATAACGCGCTTCATCGTCACGAGGTCACTCACATATAAACTGAAGTGCAGGAAGGTGGAGAGGACCTTTGGTACAGCGACGGGGAACCTGCTAAGGAGAGTCTGAAGATACACCTCCAGCTCCTTCTGCCGTTTCTCCACCAGACTCTTGGAATTCTTGCCGATTATCTTCTTTGGCGGCAACAGGTGCTTATCGATGTTCTTCTCGGACGTGAGCTGAAAAAAAACCATCCGTTATGTACCGACGTCACACTTATGATCCTAACACACACACACACACACACACACTGTGGTTCCACAGTTACAGACTGCGGTCCATCGGCTCGTCACCTCCTCACAGTTCTCCACACTGTTCACGGTCCGTAACATCTCACATCATCTTACCTTCTCATGTAAATCGTGGAAGTCGCTGTAGCGATGCTTAATCCTCCACCAGTGCTCCCCGACCTTCACCTCAATCACGTAAACCTGGAGAGGAACGCAAGCATTTACATTACATCACATTTGGTCATTTCTTGGACGCTTTTATCCAAAGCGACTTACAAAGTGAGAACAGGGTTAAACACAACAACCCTGGAGCAATGAGGGTTAAGGGGCTCAAGGACCCACACTGGTAACTTCAATGGACCTGGGATTTGAACCCACAACCTTCAGATTGATAGTCCAACACCCGAACCACTGAACTACCACTCCCCCGCAAGCAGCAAGCAGTGTTTAATAACAACCTCAGAGTGACTACTAAGAATAATCAACCATCAGAACTACCAAACTGCCTTCACCACCAACCATCATCCTGTCTGCAGCATCCTGCGATCACCAATGAAGGACAAGAGGATGAAGAACACAGACCCTAGCCCTTCATCATTGATAACATCACGCCCTCTAACACCACCATCACCTCAGAGTCACTGCAGGGCTCAGAATCATCCACCAACCAAATAATCCACGCTCTGTTAGGGTCCTAATTACTCAAAATACAATAATGAGATTAACTAAGATCATACACTATCCATCCATCCATTATATTCCGCTTTATCCTCTATTAGGGCCACAGGGGGGGGGGTTCCCCATGTCCATCCAGGGGAGAACGTTTCGGGCGCTGGGCAGATACACCTAGGACAGGACGCCAATGGATACACACTCACTCACTCAGACACACTCTATATGGGGCAATTTTTGAGAATTCAATTGACCTTGATCCATGTTTTTGGACTGTGGGAGGAAAGCGGAGAACCCGGAGGACACCCACGCGGCCATGGGGAGAAACATGGAAACTCACGCATGCGTGCAACTGGGAATCCCTAGCACTGAGAAGGAGAACATGCTAAACCACTAAGCCACCGTCACTTTAAGCTTTAAAGAGTTAATTACGACCAAACGGTAACTAATTCGTTTAACTCGTTATAGATTATGTCCGTTTAAATCAGTTTTTTTTTATATGAATATTTTTTTAACAATGATTAAATTTGCGCGTTTTGAGCTTTACCCAACTTGGTAACACACAACCTCGGTGTAAACCAAATCTAAATATAGCAATAAAACGTTAATTAAACCCTAATTTAACAACCAACATGACGATTTTTAAGAGTATAAAACTAACCGGGTTAAAACGGCCGTATCTCATACCGCCATTCAGCCCCTGTATAGGTAACATAGGTAATGAGACCGCAGGCGACCTACGAAGAGCACTTGATTTCCAATTTGAAAGAATTTAGGACCTAGCAACCAAACTGTCAGGCGTTATCGTCGGCGTGTTCCTAATCACGTTACACTCACTACACACGCTCACTACGGAGGGGATGACGATAAAGACGTGGACACCCTAGATAGTGCCCTACGTGTCGGATGTCTGCGATTTAGGACGCGTCAGTCGAAATAAGCTGGAAAGGCAGGGCGCGCGCGTCAGGGACATGGCTGCGTGATGAATTTAGTTGTAAATTGTTTTTAAATGCAGAGAAACTCACCGTGTAGTTCTCCACCAGCTCGGATCCGACGATAAACACACTCCTCTCGGCGTGTGGCTCGGGAAACGCGGCGGCATCCATGGCTGCAGGCTACGCTCCGCGTTTAAAGCATGATCATAAAGATGGAGGGGTTTTTCTGCAGCGTCAGCAGAAATGAAACTTTAAAAATAAGAAAGCAAACCGTCCCGCTGCGTCCTTTGCACTTGCATCACTGCGTTTCACTCTTTTCTTGTCAGCTCCAGAAGCTGAGCGCTGGAGTGCAATAGTGCCTCCTGTTGCACCGGAGTAAAGCAGCCCAAAATAGGAGCGTCCAAAAACACCCACATGGACAAAAAGTATTTGGACACCCTTCTGTACCACTGACTGCACTTTCATTCATTCATTCATTCATTCATTATCTCCCGCTTATCCTCTATTAGGGTCGCGGTGGGGTTCCCCATGCCCATCCAGGGGAGAACGTCTCGGGCGCTGGGCATATAGACCCAGGACAGGGCGCCAATCCATCGCTGGGCACACACTCACTCACACAGACACACTCTATATGGGGCAATTTTTGAGAATTCAATTAACTTGATCCATGTTTTTGGACTGTGGGAGAAAACCGGAGAACCCGGAGGAAACCCACGCAGACACGGGGAGAACATGGAAACTCCACCCAGATGGGGATTCGAACCGGGAATCCCTAGCGCTGAGAGGCGAATGTGCTAACCACTAAGCCACCGTGCCGCCCCACTTTCATTCAAGAATCAAGAAAATTTTATTATCATTAATATCACATGTGGAACATGAGATAAGAACGAAATTATGGGTCACGGACCCCGATTACCCTGTTATTTTAAAGTTATAATTTCAATTAAAATTTTACACATTTACATTTGGTCATTTTTTGGACGCTTTTATCCAAAGCGACTTACAGGGTGAACACAGGGTTAATCACAACGTCCCTGGAGCAATGAGGGTTAAGGGTCTTGCTCAAGGACCCACATTGGTAACTTCAGTGGACCTGGGATTTGGGACCTTCAGATTGATAACCCAACGTCCTAACCACTGAGCTACCCTGCCCTATATATATATAATAATAATAATAATTATTATTATTATTACTTGTGACTTTTGGATAAGGGTATCATGTAAAATGGGAGTAAGGAATAAATGTAAAAAAAAAACATTTACTCCTTAATTATGGGATCCTCGGTAGAAGCACGGTGGGTCTTTCGGACTACTGAAATACTAAAATCAAAGTAATTATGAACAGAATGTTTGTAACTGTGATCTCCCACAGCAGAATAATTCACCAGCCTCAGTGTAAACGACTTCCAGCTCGGTTCTCTTTGGGTTTGCCATGGAACCAGCAGCGATGTTTTGCTTTTGAAGAAGCTCTTGTGGTCTGCGCCCTTTACATGAAGGGAAGATCCGTGAGCACACTTTACCGGCAGAGCTGAGTTTCCCCTAAATGTCACAAGTCTCACTTTTCAGCATAATTGGACATCCATACATTAACATACACATCCTCAAAACAAAACGTGCCATAATTAACAGCATAAACCAGCTGGTTCATTTACTCTGAAGCTCTGTTGCTGCAAATTAAGCGACCGGTTTAATATTTAACGAATAAAAATTTTTAAATAATTGATTTGAAGCCCTTAGTGGTTAGCACATTCGCCTCTCAGCGCTGGGGATTCCTGGTTCGAATCCCCATCTGGGTGGAGTTTCCATGTTCTCCCCGTGTCTGCGTGGGTTTCCTCCGGGTTCTCCGGTTTCCTCCCACAGTCCAAAAAACATGGATCAAGTTAATTGAATTCTCAAAAATTGCCCAATTTAGAGTGTGTGTGTGTGAGTGAGTGTGTGCCCAGCGATGGATTGGCGCCCTGTCCTGGGTCTATCTGCCCAGCGCCCGAGACGTTCTCCCCTGGATGGGCATGGGGAACCCCACCGCGACCCTAATAGAGGATAAGCGGAAGATAATGAATGAATGAATGATTTGAAGCCTTTATTGGCGAATTAAAAACATACTGAAGCTCTATTTCACTTCCTGCGTCCTTATTCAGCTTCCTCTTTAGCTCAGCCCCAAATGACGTCCCACATTTGTTTACTTCTTGAGTCAAAATAACTATTCTAACTAATAACTAGTAATTTTCTTAACCAGACGGACAGTTTAATGGACCATAGTCCCGTCTCCGTTGACTTCTTGACCTGTGTGTGTACTTTATTGTGGGCCTGCGTTAGGACTATAAGGACTATAAAGTCCTTTTGCACGTAACGCCTTTGTGTCCCGCAGCACGGTGGAACTGATCTGAAGCCAGCCTTATTTTCTCCCTTCCCATCGTTTAAAGCCGCATAAAAACCGCCCCAACTGATCCCGAGCCTGCTGTGAGGCGAGCGCTCACGGACGAGACCATCTTTTCACAGGGGCGGGAGAGAAGCACACAGCATCGTTTGTTTTCGATTTAACGCCTTACGTGCACTTTATTCTTTCTTGCGTACGTGTCCTCAGCCTAATATTTTGTTCTAAATAGTCGTGATTATGTTTGTTCGTGCACATTGGTGGTTGGTTTTCATAACGTTATACACAAACGCCCCGAGTTCGGGTGCATATCGGACGAACCGAAAGCTTTATAAAGGCCACCGCAGTTTTCCGTTAGCCAGTTGACAGCAGTGACTCTGCAGTGCGTGTGTGTGGAGCGCTGAGGCGTTTGTTTGTGATCTAAAAACAACAAAACGAACAAACAACAGCAAAAAAAAACACAGCAAACCACACACACGACGTTCAACACACGTTTTTAAAAGTCGAACTCGACGATCGTGCCGTTTAAAGTGACGACGGGACACCGAAGGGCGACGCCAACGGATCGAGAAGGGGCGTGACGGTGTCAAGCTGCCTGCACCTGAGGCACCGAGTCGGGCTATGAGCCAGAGGAAGCCAGCGACCAAGAAGAAAGCGAGGAAGGTCGTGAAAAGGTAGGCCGCCCGGCCTGAGGCGAGGCGAGAAGCCCGGCGGAGCTGAGCCTGCGTTCCCCCCTCTCCCCCGAGGAGACGATGTGAAGGAGCCGGCCCGCAGGCGCCGCAGCAGTGAGACGTTAATGCGAAGCCAGAGCAGGATGTGCGGGAAGGCCATGATGTGCCCCGACGGGACGCGGCTGCTGAAACCCGCCGAGCCGAGAAAGCGGTGGCGCAAGGCCGAGCGCAGGCGCTGGTGGCCTCGCCGGCGGCGACGGGATCACCGGGCGCCGAGATTACCCAGGGCGCCCCCCTTGCCCGTGTCGCTGCGCCCCGCCAACGTGCGCGGGAGGCGGGCGCCGGGCATGAGGGCGCCGCGCAACACCAACCAGTTCCTCATGCACGAGAAGTACCAGCTGATGCATATGCGCTCCGACTCGGTGGGCACGGACAGCGGCTCCGACTGCGAGCTCGACCCCGCCGACATGGACTCGTACCTCGGGGTGCTGGAGAACGCCTGGGGCGCCCTGCTGGACGGCCCCGACCCCGAGCTGCCCTCCATGTGCTTCGGCGCGCCGAGGACGGACAAGGCGCTGCGTCTCCGCAGCTTCCCCGAGGCGCACCGCGAGGACAGCATGCAGTACTTCCCCTCCGAGAGCGACGTGATGGACAGCGAGGACTTCATGCAGCGCGACTTTAAGCAGTTCTGCGACGACGTGGCGTGTTTATGAAACCGTCTGCGTCCACCCTACTTTACTGTTGGCCGTTGTCGGGTGCGTGTTCGGGGGCGATTGCGCGCATGCGTGAAGTTGGCTGGAAAAAAAACACACGCGGAGTCGCTCAATCGTTCGTGTTTTGTTTGTGTGCATTGTTTTGTTACGGCGCTGAGGGTGTGGGGCTCAACAGCCAATCAGAATCCACGTCTGTCACCAAGGACCGCCTCCAGAGTTCAAGACCAGACTCTGTAATGTAGTGAGATTAGACCAGGGGCCCAAACAGGGGCCCCCATATCATACGGTTTCTGATTTAATGGAATAAAAATGCACATTTTGAAATATAACATGCTGTCTGTCTTACTGTAAGTAAGCCCTGAATGTTATATACATGAGGGCAATATGGATGGGGGGGGTATGTAATATATGAGGTATATAAAATGTAAGAGTAAATTATGTAAGAGTTGCTTGGGGAAATGTAAAGGTGGATGAATATAATCTACATAAAGGTTCATTGAGAGGTATATGGGTAAATGGACGGCATATAATGGTAATTTGTGGGGTATAAGGGGAATATGGAGGGCCGACAATCTTATTTAAGGTTATTCGGGAGTGGGTGTATATATATGAAGGTAAAATAGGAATCACATATATACAAGGGTAAAATGGGGTAATATAATATATGAGGGTAAAATGGAGAGCATATAATCTATAAGGGTCATTTAGGGGTATATAAGAGTAAATGGCATATAACTAATACAAGAGTAGTGACTTAAGTAATAATTAAGGGTAAATAGGGGACATTCATATAAAGGTAATTATGAGGTATATAATAACTAAATTTGCTGCATAAAGGGGTGCTGGAGCCTATTCCAGCAGTCATTCTAGGGGAGAACATGCCAACTCCACATGGGAATAGATTTGAACTGACACCACCCAGCTGGGAAGCGAGTGCTCGAACCAACACATTCTGCCCTTAAAGTAACAACCATCCTTTATCCTCTATTAGGGTCCCAATGCCCATCCACGGGAGAACGTTTCGGGCACTGGGCAGATACACCCAGGACAGGGCGCCAATCCATCGCTGGGCACACAGACACTCTCTATATGGGGCAATTTGGAGAATTCAGTTAAATTAACAGCCATGACGTATAAAAGCTTAGATATCTGAGTTTGGGGACACCGCACCCCGTCCCATCTGTGTTAATTATTACACACGGAACTGACGGGGTTAATGACAATGGATTCAGCTCAGCCTCGTGTCTCACCGTCAGCGGCTTCGGGACGAATGTGGATTTTAAAATGCCCTTTTTTTTGGAGTAAAACCGACTGAATGTGACTTGAGAACGTCGCGGGCCTCTGTGGGTGGAGGGGTTAGAACCTTGCACATTGAGGAGTGCAAGGGGGGGGGGGGGTTCAGGTACACCACTTCCTCCCAGCTCGCTGCAGTGTTTGTTTCTGTGAATGCCTCTGTGTGCATGTGTGGACACGTCAGGCTGCTTCATACCTCCAAACCTCCTAACCGTGATCACCCACATCAACCTCCATAAGTTAACGTGACAGAGGGCTGTGAGGACCACTGTATCAGCTCCACCCACCTTACAGACGGGGTTTGTAGTTCTACAGTTCCATTCTGTAGTCTCTACAGACTGCGTTCGTCTCCTTAACTCTGTTCTCTGATGACCAGGACCCCCACAGAGCAGGTGTTATTAGGGCGGTGGATGACTCTCAGTACTGCGGTGACACTGACGTGGTGGTGCTGCTGGAGTTTGAACCCTGTATCCGTTCAACTGTCCACTCTGTTACACATCTCCACCTTATGGATGTAGAATCAGAGACAGATCACAGGAGGCGGCGGACAGTTTTGGGTGGTGGATTGTTTCCCAGCAGCACGGCTGTGTTTGATCTACTCATACCTGCCTCACCACATCCGACTTCAGTGCAATGCCGAGAATCATCCACCACCCAAATAATACATACAACAAATATAGAAAGCCAGATGGACTACAGACTGCAATTGTAAAACTACAAAGCCCATCTATATGGTGGAGCTGATAACAAACAGTGGGTGCAGCAGCAAGGTGGTGGATCTAAAGTGGCCTCTAGGTGTCTTAAGCTCCTCCACCTATTTGAAAAACAGTTCCACAGGTTATTACGAAACCCAGGTGTATATAAGGGTAAGATGGAGGATAAAGTATGTAGGAGTTGCTTGGGGAAATAAGGGTAAAGGTGGATGGATATAATCTATATAAGGGTTAATTGAGAGGTATACGGGTAAATGGAGGGCATTTAATGGTAATTTGTGGGATATAAGGTTAATATGTAAAAATGATCTATATAGCTGTTATTTGTGTGGTATAAGGGTAAAATAGAGGGCAAATTATCTAAGGTTAATGGAGAGTGTATATATATATATATATATATACATATATATATATATATATATATATATATATATATATATATATATATGGCGGCACGGTGGTATTGTGGTTTATCATGTTCTCCTCTCAGCGGTAGGGATTCCTGGTTAGAATCCCTATCTGGGTGGAGTTTCCATGTTCTTCCCGCGTCCGCGTGGGTTTCCTCCGGGTTCTCCGTTTTCCTCCCACAGTCCAAAAACACGGATCAAGTCAATTGAATTCTCCAAATTGCCCCATATAGAGTGTGTATGCGTGAGTGAGTGTGTGCCCAGCGATAGATTGGCATCCTGTCCTGGGTGTATCTGCCCAGCGCCGAAACGTTCTCCTCTGGATGGGCATGGGGAACCCCCCCCCCCCGCGACCCTAATAGAGGATAAAGTGGAAGATAATGGATGTATATATATACATACACACACAAGGGTAATATGGGGTTATATAATATATGTATATATATATAATACATTTAGGGGTATATATAGGTTATATATAGGTTTATAATATATTTAGGGGTATATATATATATATATATATGAGTAAATGGCATATAATTGATACAAGGGTAGTGGGATTAGTAATATATAAGGGTAAGTGGTATATGGTGGAGCTGATAACTGTGGGTGTAGAAACAAGGCGGTGCTGTATGGGCGTTAAGCTCCTCCACCTAATTAGGAAGCAGTTCCGCAGGTTATTATGAAACCCAGGCGCATCACGGTGACCAGAGAACCACACTGTGGCCGTTGCACAGTGCAGGGGGTGGAGGAGAACATCCAAAAGTCCCAAAAATAGGGCGGTGTCTAATTCACCAACATGCTGCTGAGCGGCGCAGATGGACGTCTGTCATTGAGGACGCGACTACAGAACCGAGGACGCCTCATTAACGGAACGCCGTCCGGAACGACCCAGATCCCGCGACCACGCCCGTGCACAGAACAGGGGCAGAAAATATTCAGATTTATTATTTAAATAGTGGGCGGCACGGTGGCTTAGTGGTTTAGCATGTTCTCCTCTCAGCGCTGGGGATTTCCGGTTCGAATCCCCATCTGGGTGGAGTTTCCATGTCCTCCCCGTGTCCGTGTGGGTTTCCTTCCACAGTCCAAAAACATGGAAATATGGATCAAGGTCAATTGAGTTCTCCAAATTGCCCCATATAGAGTGTGTGTGTGAGTGAGTGTATGTCCAGCGATAGATTGCCCCCCCTGTCCTGGGTGTATCTGCCCAGCCCAGCGCCCGAGACATTCTCCCCTGGATGGGTATGGGGAAACCCCCCCCCACGACAAAGTAGAAATCTAATAACAGCTAATGGATGGATAATTTAAATATTTAGACTTCGTTCGGTGACGGCTGTCCATACGAACAGTTCAGGTGGTCGACGCTGGGCTGGAGTGCTCTGTGGTGGCCCGCTGACACACATGGAAGCGAAGCCCTGCTTAAGTTTGGATGAATATCTGCACACGGGTCGCCGATCCGAATTCAGAAATGTGCGGGGAGGGGAGGCGGGGCCAAAACGGAGCCCAAGTATGGAAAAGTACAGGCATGCAGGCGCGCTGTTGTTCCACGGGCAGCACAGGGAGGGCTTTGTGGGGCGCAGGGGCATTACGCAAGACGCCGTCACTCGAGAACTTTAAAAGCAGATGTCAACACGCTCAGCCCCAGAGCTAAACTTACACCCAGCCGTGCAAACGGCAACGTAAAGGAAGTCCACGCTCCATACTGCCCCCACACTGCCCCCATACTGCTCCACACTGTACCCACACTGCCCCCATACTGCCCCATACTGCCCCAGCAATAACATTCAGATAAGTACCACTACAGAGTGTAGACTGGAGTCCTGAGCTTTAACATTATTAACTGCTGTTCATCCAGAACACTGTCAGAGCGCTACAGCGACCACCTAAAAGAACATTAATCACCCCTGAGGACTGCAGAGATAATTAATCAGTCACCTCATTATCCCGTATATGTAACACATTATATTGTATTAAACAGGGCGGCACGGTGGCTAAGTGGTTGGCATGTTCTCCTCTTAGCACTAGGGATTCCTGGTTCGAATTCCGATCTGGGTGGAGGTTCCATGTTCTCCCCGCGTCCTCCGGGTTCTCCGGTTTCCTCCCACAGTCCAAAAACGTGGCTCAAGGTCAATTGAATTCTCCAAATTGCCCCATATAGAGTGTGTCTGTGT
>JAFMOD010000574.1:602705-625205 GCA_019802435.1 Corydoras maculifer | reverse complement strand
GGTATCATTTGGGTGGTGGATTGTTGATTGTCGGCTCTGCAGTGACACTGATGTGGTGAGGGGGGTGTAGTTTTATTTTTCCACCTCAGTCACACTGCCGGGATAGGACTAAATGCTCTGTGGTGGTACTATTGAGGTTCTGAGCATTAGAACAGAGAACACAGTATGTACTGCAGAACACACACAGATGGACTACAGAATGGAATTATAGAACTACAAAGTCTATCTTTATAGAGTCAAATGGAACAAAAAAGGGGCGTGTCCTAATGATTGACAAGTCCTTACTCAGTTGTAGTGGATGGCAGTGGCTCTTCTTCTTGCTTTCCCTCCTCTTCCTCCTCCTCCTCCGAACTGCTGTCCTGAAACCGAGGATCCATTTGCCAAGGCACTTTGGTGCCCCTTAGTGGCTCAACGTGGTATTCCTCTAAAAATAAACCAAATGGAACAAACTGAGTACAGAGGAGAAGGAGGAGGAGGAGGAGGGTGGAGTGGGGTTGTAGGAGTGACCAAAGGACAGGTGTGGGCGATGGAGGTGTCCGGAGGTGGCTTAGTGGTTTAGCATGTTCTCCTTTCAGCGCTGGGGATTCCCAGTTCGAATCCCAATCTGGGTGGAGTTTTCATGTCCTCCCCGTGTCCGCGTGGGTTTCCTCCGGGTTCTCCGGTTTCCTCCCACAGTCCATCCCAATCTGGGTGGAGTTTCCATGTCCTCCCCATGTCCGCGTGGGTTTCCTCCGGGTTCTCCGGTTTCCTCCCACAGTCCAAAGACATGGATCAAGGTTAATTGGATTCTTCAAATTGCCCCATATAGAGTGTGTGTGTGAGTGAGTGTGTGTCCAGTGATATACTGCCCCCCTGGCCTGGGTGTATCTGCCCAGCGCCCGAAACGATCCCCCCCGGCGACCCTAATAGAGGATAAAGAGGAAGATAATGGATGGAGTAAAGGTGGAGGAGCAGAGGAAACGCTGAAGGGGAGGTTTATGGAGGTGGCGATGTTGTAAAAGCCACATGACGTGGGCGTGGTCTAACCCCCTCACCTGTCTGGGACTCCTCTTCAGCCGTCCCATCTCCGAAAAAGGAGAACTGGAAGCCGCCCGTCGCCTCCGTGTTGGACGAGAACGTTAACGGGTGCACATCCTCCTCCGTCGCGTCCTTCTCCTCGGTCCCCTCCTGCTTGTCCCACGACACCTCCGCCCGCTCAGGCCGGACCTCCTCCTTCGCCGCTCCGAACGCCTCCTTGAGGTCTCCGCTCACGTCGTAGAACATCTCCTGGGAGACCTCAGGGAGCTTCTCCGCCTCCAGGCGCTTCTTCCGGCGCTCCGCTTTGCTGCACGGTCAACGTTTCGGATCATTAACATAGTTTTGTGGGCGGCGGCTTGTTAGTCACGCCCATATTTGGAAGCGAGGTCATGCGAACATCTACATCATCAGGTTTTGTGGTGAATAAACATATTTAGAAGCCGATATGAGAGCGGCACGGTGGCATGGTGGTTTGGCATGTTTCCCTCTCAGCGCAGGGGGTTCCCGGTTCGAATCCCAATCTTGGTGGAGTTCCCATGTTCTCCCCATGTCCGCGTGGGTTTCCTCCGGGTTCTCCGGATTCCTCCAACAGTCCAAAAACATGGATCAAGGTCAATGGAATTCTTCAAATTGCCCCATACAGAGTGTGTGTGTGTATACAGTGATAGATTGCCCCCCTGTCCTGGGTGTATCTGCCCAGCGCTGAAACGCTTTCCCCTGGATGGGCATGGGGAACCCCACCGCGACCCTAATAGAGGATAAAGCTGAAGATAATGGATGGATGGAATACCGAATGCAGAACATTGTGGACGACCTCCGGTGCTCGGAACTCACCTTTCTTTTTTGGGAACGTCGGGCTTGGTTTCGAACACAGCATGCGCCTCACGTGTGGGGTCGTAGTGCAGCGCCGAGACGTCCCTGCGGTGGAACCCAAAACCAGTGAGATCGGAAGCTTAGAACTCCCGTTCATTCATTCCTTCACTCCCTCCCTCAGCTAAAAACCCTAAAACCAGGGGGTTGGGTCGCAGGGGTCCATCTCCAGAACGCGGTCCGGTACCTGAAGGTTTTGCCTTTGGCGGCCGACTTGCTGGCGGAACTCGGCAGAACGCGGACATTAAGGACCGACTGCAGGATGGCCAGGTTCTTCTTCTTCTCTTCATCGAGCTCCTCCTCCGGAGTTTGGAAGGACTTCTCGTCTGAAACGAGAAACAGGACGCCGTCACGTTACTTAGCGATCAGCCAGAGCGATGGGTGAGCCGTCTGAAGGTCGGCGGTTTAACGCTTGGGTCCACCAAAGGTGGCAATGTGGACCCTTACTTAAGGCCCTCAGGGGTCCTACATCATGTAACAGTCACCAATGGCCTGAGCACTGTTTGCTGTACTACATGTATGGGGGCCACGTGTGGCCCGGGGGCCGAGAACACAGCTGGTCCACGGCGGTATGAAGGGGCCCTCATGGTTACAACTGGTAGGAAATTGGGAGAAACGATGAAACGCTGAAGTTTGAATGAACCCACCACCGTCCCGCGTCTCCTCGTCGTTCTCCAGAAACTTGGCGTCCATCTGGAAGCGAGGGTCTGCGCCGAACCTCGACTGCAACTCCATCAGCTGGACAGAAGGAAACGCCGAGTGAGGACGAGCGGAGAACCGGGTACCGTGATGCGACCTGATCTTCATGGGTTTGTACCTTCTGTCCAGCTTTGCCTTCAAATTGGGGCTTTATCCTGAAATCGTCTTCCTCAGCGCCCCCCTCCTCCTCCTCCTCATCGGTGTCGTCGAACAGCGTGGTTCCACCGTTCTGTTTGAGTTCCTGCTGATTCAGCGGTCATCAGAGGTCAGAACGTGAGATCAAATACAAACAAATAAAAGCAATGAAGTTTTCATACCCGAGGTTCAGGTCTTGGTTTTGAGGTTGGTTCATCTTCATCCTCCTCCTCATCATCAAACAGAGACTTTTTCTGGTTTGCTGCTGCTGCTTCCAGGTCAACGTCAGACTCGTCATCGGAACCAAACACAATGTGACTCCCTTTGATGTCGTTAGAGTCCTGCCATCAAAGAACCAGAAGAACCAATGACGTCAAACAGAGCCAGATTAGGACCACTGGTCGCCAAGGTCGCAGGGACGGGGACCTCTGTCTAAAGTTGCTGGAACGGGGACCTGAGGGGTTAAGGTCGCAGGGACTGGGACTCGGGAGCTGAGGCCACAGAGACGGGGACCTCTGTCTAAAGTTGCTGGAACGGGGACCTGAGGGGTTAAGGTCGAAGGGACGGGGACCCGGGAGCTGAGGCCGCAGAGATGGGGACCTCTGTCTGAAGTTGCTGGAACGAGGACCTGAGGGGTTAAGGTCACAGGGACGGGGACCCGGGAGCTAAGGCCACAGAGACTGGGACCTCTATCTAAAGTTGCTGGAACGGGGACCTGAGGGGTTAAGGTCACAGGGACGGGGACCCGGGAGCTAAGGCCACAGAGACTGGGACCTCTGTCTAAAGTTGCTGGAACGGGGACCTGAGGGGTTAAGGCCGCAGAGACGGGGACCCGGGAGCTAAGGCCGCAGAGACGGCGACCCGGGAGCTAAGGCCGCAAAGACGGGGACCTCTGTCTAAAGGTGCTGGAACAGGGACCTGAGGGGCTAAGGGCGCAGGGACAGGGACCTGGGAGCTCTGTCTAAGGTTGCAGGGACAGGGACGATGACCTCTAAGGTTGCAGGGACGGGGACTTGAGGGCTAATGTTGCAGGGACAGGGACCTCTGTCTAAGTTCGCAGGGGACCCAGAAGTTAAGGTCGCAGGGACGAGGAACCGGCAGCTAATGTTGCAGGGATGGGGACCCAGGAGCTAAGGTCGCAGGGATGTGGCCCTCCATTTAAAGTTGCAGGGACGGGGACCGGGGAACTAAGGTTGCAGGGATGGGGACCCAGAGTTGAGGTCGCAGGGACAGTGACTTCCGTCTAAAGTTACTGGAACAGGGACCTGAGGGCTAAGTCTCAGGGACGGGGACCTCGGTCTAAAGTTGCAGGAACGGGGGCCACGGTTAAATGTCGCAGGGACGGTTAGTTAGTTGGATTAGACTAGTCTCAGGACTCACCACGTTAGCGAGCGCCCCCTGAATGAGCTTCTTCTGCTGCTCTGTCTCCTTCTGTCTTTGCTCCACTGCAGCCAGACGCTTCTGATTGTCCTGCTGCTGTCTCACCGGGTCCAAGGTCATCTGTTGGACGGCTTTAGAACCCGAGTCATGGGTTCTCTTACAACTCGTGTCTTCATCTCCATCCTGGTCTCCGGTGGCCGTCACTCTGGGCGTGGTTAAGGACTCGTCTTGTGATGAGACGTCCTCCCGATCTGAGAACGAACTGCAGGTCGACTCGTTCCCGCCGTTCGCTTGGTCTGAAGCTGCAGGTCCAGTTCCAGTGCCGTCCGGTTCCTTCTCGGTCTCCATTTCGTCTCCAAATGATTCCGTCTCCGGTGAAGGACGGTCCTCGTCCTTGGTTTTCTTCTTGGGAACTTCTTTCTGAAAAGGTTCAGAGTTGGATTTTGGTCGTTTTGCTTTCTCGGTTTCTTCAGGGTCGGGTTCTCCAGAGTCTCGCTTCAGATCGGACCTGGACGCTGATGCGGTGGAACCAAAAAGCTCTTTAGTTCCTACAAAGGCAGGAAGGGACGACTTCTTCACCTTGCTATGCTTCTCCCGCTCTTCTCCCGGGGCAAAAAGTGAGGCTAAAATGTCCTCAGGGTTGATGCCTTCACGCTTTTTGGGTGCTGTCCGTGGTCCTGACTGAGAGGCTGTCCCGGGAGACGTGGTCTCCTGGTCGTCACGCTCGTCAGCGTTCCCGCCGTTAAGATTTTTAACCAGGTTCTCCAAATCTGCCAGGGACAGTTCCAGTCTCTGACAGTTCCCCATCATGGCTTCATAATCCGAATCGATACTTTGACTCGATGATTCAGAGTCGTTTGGTTCAGAGTCGCTTGGTTCAGAGTCGTTTGGTTTACTGCCGGACAGCTTCGGCTCCTCTGTGATCTTCTTCTCGGCCCTTTGATCTTTATTGGACTTTATTCCGGGGCTGTCCTCATGCGTCTTCCCCGGGGTCTTACTCTGAGTCAGGATCTCGTCCGTATCAGCCGAGTCGTACTCCTCGTCGTCTCTGCCCCGGACCAGGTTGGCCCTCACCGAGAACTCGTCCCCCACCACCTCCAGGATTCCGTCGTCCTCGTCCACGGCGGACGTCTGCGCGTCCCGCAACTGTTCCCGAGCGACCAGCACCTTCAGCTCATCCTCAGAGTCGCCGTCGGGGTCGTACCCACGCCCCGATTGGCCCCGCCTCCTGTTCGCTTCTAACGAGCGGAGACGAGCACTCCTCTCCAACGCGGACAGATAACTCTGAACCGTCTTCAGGTCCAAAGCCGGTTTCTTCTTCTGCGGTGGGAACTCTCCTCGTCTCTTCCGGCTGATCTCGTCGTCGCCGCCGTCCACGCGCCACGTCAGCCTGGACACCGGCGTCCACTCGGCCTCGCCGTCAATCTTCTTTATGTTGTGACAGTGTTTGGACGGATCGTACTTAAAAACTTACAGACGGGTCAAGATCAACAACAACGTGAGACTTATGTCCATGTGCGACCATAGTTGCCATGACTACCACAATCCCCCATTAACTGTTGCCACAACTACTACAATCCGTCTTTAACAATGGTCGCCGTGACTACTATATTCCCTTATAAACAGCAGCCACACTATTATAATCCCTCATAAGCAATGGTTGCCATGACTACCTTACTCTCATAAACAACAGTTGTCACAACTACTATAAACCCCGATGAACAATAACCCCAAACCAATATTCATCCATCCATCATCTTCTGCTTTATCCTCTATTAGGGTCCCGGGGGGGGGGGGGGTTCCCCTGTCCATCCAGGGGAGAAAGTTTCAGGCGCTGGGCAGATACACCCAGGACAGGGGGGAAATCCATCACTGGACACACACTCACAAACTCACACTCTATATGGGGCAATTTGGAAAACTCAATAGACCATGATCCATGTTTTTGGACTGTGGAAGACCAAAAACCTGGAGAGCCCGGAGGAAACCCACGTGGACACGGAGAGAACGTGGAAACTCCACCCAGATTGGGATTCGAACAGCGCTATTCGAACCCTAGCGCTGAGAGGAGAACATACTAAACCACTAAGCCCCACTTATGTCCACGTGTGACAAAAACAATAGTTGCCATAATCCCTCATTAACAGTTGCCACAACTACTATAATCCATCTTTAATAATGGTTGCGATGACTACAAATATTTCCTTATAAACATTTGCCACAACTATTATGATCCCTCATAAGCAACAGTTGTCATGACTACCTTACTCTCATAAACAGCAGTTGCCACAACTACTCTAATCTCTCATAAACAGCAGTTGCCACAACTACTCTAAATCTCTGATAAACAGCAGTTGCCACAACTACTCTAATCTCTCATAAACAGCAGTTGCCACAACTACTCTAAATCTCTGATAAACAGCAGTTGCCACAACTACTCTAATCTCTCAAACAACAGTTGCCACAACTACTACAAACTACACAACTACAAAGAACCCCAAACCCGTATTAAAAAGGATATTTTGTTTTTGCCGTGTTTCTTTAGATGAAGAACTGGAAGGACTCTTCCGTATTTGCTCACCACCCAGTTCTACAGAGAAAACAAAACAAATGAAATGAAAACAACGTACAGATGGTTAGGAACGACGAGGTTCTCACAGCGTCTCCACAGAACCATTAAACATCAAAGCAGAACCTTATGTCCTGGGATCTCTGTTCCTGGAACGGCTGCCTTCAGGTGGAAGTTCTCGACGCCGGCTGCCTTCAGCGACTCCGCCACCTTCTCCAGGGCGTCCACCTTCGGCGTGTAATCCTTCTCGGCCGCTCGCCGCCGCTCTTCCGCGAGCCTGCGTCACACAGAGTTTAACAAACCGACCACCAACCTTCTCCTCCGACCCCCCGCGGTCCCAGAACCCACCGGTGTAGAAAGCTCTCCTTGGCGAGTTCGATCTGCAGCGTCCCACCTTTCCACTGGGACTTGTTCAGCACCGCGACGCCTGCACAGAACCGCACAGCCGCGTCTTTCACCGCAAACCGTTTCTTTTTTAATTAGACGTATGAGAACGTGAGGAGGGCGGCGGTACGTACAGCGATGGAAGTCCGGCTCGGAGACGTCCATGTTCACGTAGCTGAAGGTCTTCAGAGGAGCTCCTGGAACCAACCACACAAAGTGGAATGAGCGGACTGTTGCCATTAGGGCGCCCCCTAATGGCAACAAGCCGAAGACAGCGTGTATTAAAGACGCCGCTTACCATCGCCGTCTCTTCTCGTTATGATCTCCACATCCGACACCTCGCCAAACTTGCCGAAGCGATCGCGCAGATCCTTCTCAGTTATGGTGTGGCTCAAACCCCCAACGAACAGCCGCTTCATATCAACACCTGACCAGAACAAACACACGGTATGAGCCACCGCCAGCGCCCCTTACAGGTGGACTTTGTAGTTCTACAATTCCACTCTGCAGTCCATCTGTGTGTTCTGCAGAACATACTGTGTTCTCTGTTCTAATGGTCAGAACCCCAATAGTACCACCGCAGAGCAGGGGTTATTGGGTGGGGGCATTAGTCCTATCCCAGCAGTGTGACTGAGGTGTTTAAATAAAACTACCGCAGCACTGCTGCACTAAACCCTCCCCCACCACATCAGTGTCACTGCAGAACTGACAATAAACAATCCACCACCCAAATGATACCTGTTCTGTGATGCTCCTGAGAACCAAAAGAACACAGATGGACTACAGTCTGCGATTATAAAACTACAAACGCCATCTGTATGGTAAGTGGAGAAAATGAAGCAAGAAGGGGGCGTGGCCTAACTTTGGAAGGTACTGTAAATATGGGCAGTCGTTGGCTTGTGGTTAAGGAACCAGCCTTCGCGACCTGATGGTCCCCGGTTCAATTCCTGGCCCCAACAATTACTATGGCTGACATGCCCTCGGGCAAGGCCCCTAACCCCAATCGTTCCCTGGGCCCCATGCACAGGACCGCCTATCGCAGCTTTACTGCACAGATGGGTTAAATAGATCAAAGGCAAAATAGATCACCTCTGATTAATTAATCACAGTGATTGACAGTCATTAGGTTTAATCAGAATCAGAATCCTTTATTGTCAATATAATTTTCATTACGATGAAATTTGGGTGCAACTCCAAAGGTGCAAGTAATAAAGAAACATGAACAAAATATAAACCACTAAGTGGCTTAGTGGTTTGGCATGTTCTCCTCTCAGCACTAGGGATTCCCGCTTCGAATCCCCATCTGGGTGGAGTTTCCATGTTCTCCCCGCGTCTGCATGGGTTTCCTCCGGGTTCTCCGGTTTCCTCCCACAGTCCAAAAAACCTGGATCAGGTCAATTGAGTTCTCCAAATTGCCCCATATAGAGTGTGTGAGTGTGTGCCCAGCGATAAATCGACGCCCTGTCCTGGGTGTATCTACCCAGCGCCCGACACGTTCGCCCCTGGATGGGAATGGGCATGGGGAACCCCCCCCGCGACCCTAATAGAGGATAAAGCTGAAGATAATGAATAAATGAATGGTACTCTGTATGAATAAAAATGAAATAAAATAAAAATATAATAAAAAAACAAAAGGCATAATATATACAAACAATATGATTGTTATTAATGATTGAGGGACCCTGTGGGGCCCCTGAGCAAGGCGCTTAACCCTGATCCCTCCAGAGATGCAGTGTCTTATTTAATTTTGTGTGATTAAAAGCCGTGGCTGGTGTTTAAGACTGAATCCTAATGAGCTCAGTGTCTTCTGCTCGTTTTCGTCTCCATCTTTCTAACCATATTCGTTTATAATGTTAAAATTTCGTCTCCTCAATGTGCCAACTGAAGTGATACAAGCTGCAACACTTACCAACGTAAATACCACTGTCTTTAAATGAATAAAAAAAAAGAAAACGGGTTAAAACAAAAAAAAAAAATAAACACCTCAGCCGTGTTTGTTAAACACCACCGTCTTCCACATGCGGCCCCGCAACACACATGCTGCCCCACACAGAAACGGCCCCGGCTTAAACCAACCCGCAAGTGTTTGGTTCCTACACCAGTTTATGTACTAAACACCATCTTTTATTATATTTTGTCTGCGCTATATGTCTGATTGCACGTATAAAGTGTTTATTTGTAACAAAACCCATTTGATAAAAACACGAACTGCACGCTATCATTTATTTATAAATGACGTTCGGGCCGACGCCTCATCTGATTGGCGGAGCCGTCCTTGGCGGGGTTTTCTCAGCTTTCGATATCGGCCCTCGTTTCCAATGGCTCCTTGATCACTATGTAGGCAGCCTCTTTAGTGAGACCGGCGGTGACGGTTACAGCCTACCGAGCAGACGCGTGTTAAAGGGGAGGGGATTTGGGATTCGACCGCAGAGCCGCCGAAGCGAAGCCGTGAGGCGAACGAGTCGACCGACAAAGTGAGAATTAAAATGTTTTTAAACGACGTTTTACTCGATTTTTAAATATTCGAGATGAAGTTTAAACCTATGATGCGGTTATGTTTGTCATGTTTGAATAACTTCGTTGGTTGCCTCACTATTTTAACGCGGCTGTATGACGAAATATTAACGTTCGCTTTAAAATTCATTTTTTTCGGTATTAAATTGTCTCCCAACTAGTAAAGCTTCTGTTTTTAACGTGTTTTATGTAAAATGATAGCGTGTTGTCAATATACATGTATTAAAAAAACAATATTATAATTAAGGAGTGACTTTCACGATAGTTCAGCTCTATCATCAGTTTGGGGAAGGCTCCTTCCTGTTTTAGTGTCACTGGTGCACAATGTGAGCTTAATAAAGATCTAGATTAGTGAGTCTGATGTGAGGACGTGTACTCGACTCGCATAGAATCCTGAATTTCAGCCACGTTTTTGGAAAGAATTGGAACCTCGACTGTGTCCCAGTTGGCTGGAAGCAGGTGGCGCTGTGGTGTAATGTCTTTGCTTCTTCAGCAGGAGGGTCCTGAGGGTGATTCCTGGGCAGGACAGACAGACAGACATCCATCCATTATGTTCCGCATGATCCTGTTCTAGGGCGCCCCTCCCCATGCCCATCCAGAGGAGAACGTGGGCAGATACACCCAGGACAGGGGGGCAATCTATCGCTGGACACAAACTCACTCACACACACACACCCACACTCTTTATAGGGCAATTTGGAGCATTCAATTGACCTTGATCCATGTTTTTGGACTGTGAGAGGAAACCGGAGAACCCGGAGGAAACCCATGTGGACACAGGGAGAACATGCAAACTCCACCCAGATTGGGATTCGAACCAGGAATCCCTAAGGCTGAGAGGAGAACATGCCAAACACTAAGGCACCGTGCCGCCCAGGACAGACATCCATCCATCCATTATCTTCCCCTTTATCCTCTATTAGGGTCGCGGTGGGGGGGGGGGGGCAGATACACCCAGGACAGGGCGCCAATCTATCGCTGGACACACACACACTCACACACACACTCTATATGGGGCAATTCGGAGAACTCAATTGACCTTGATCCATGTTTTTGGACTGTGGAAACCGGAGAACCCAGAGGAAACCCACGCGGACACGGGGAGGACATGCCATCTCCACCCAGATTAGGATTCGAACCGGGAATCCCCAGCGCTGAGAGGAGAACATGCTAAACCACTAAGCCAATGTGCCGCCCAGGACAGACATACTTTACTTTGACACACCAGACACACCAGACCCCTGGAGCCAGGGGCCCCACATTGACACGCTTCAGATGGATAGACCATCATCGTCACCATTGAGCAGCTAGGAATATATTTGGTTGATTCCTCTGAGACAGTCAGCATTACCGGGATAGGCTTCAAACAACCCACATATTCAGTCTTCAGGGACCTATAGTGCATCAGACTAATGAACTCATAACGAGGCTCATTAATTAACGAGGCTGCATGTTCCTCCAACCAGCGCAGAGATCATGGCGCAGAAATACGAAGCGGAAATCCAACGTCTGCAGGAGGACATCCGGAACTGCGAAGCCGAGAGGGACGCGTGTCTACGTGCCGTCTGCGTGGAACACGGGGGGAAACTGCCCCCCCTCCTGTGAGTTCACCTCGGGAACCTGACCCCTCGCACCGACCCCACCCTGAGCTTTGCTTTGTCTTTAGGAGGAGCATCAGGAGCAGGGTGCAGCGAGCGGACGGGGCGCCACCCAAAGAGGTCTCGGCGCTCCTGACCGAGATCGGCCGCCTGGAGGAGGACCTGGCCAGGCAGAGCGAGATGAGCGGCATCAGTCTCGTCGAATGCTGTGTGAGGACCCTGGAGCAAAGTAAGAGCCGGAGACCTGACTTGGGATCAGCATGAGGGTCGTGGGTTCGATTCCCAGCGAGGTGAACACAGGTGGCACATGAGCGCCGTGTGCAGGGTCTCAAATAGAACCCTGTAACTCGGGAAGGGTACATCCATTATCTCCCGCTTTATCCTCTAGTAGGGTTGGGGGGAGGGGTTCCCCATGCCCATGCAGGGGAGGACATCTCAGGTGCTGGGCAGATGCACCCAGGACAGGGCGCCAATCTAGTCACACACACACTCTATATGGGGCAATTTGGAGAACTCAATTGCCCTTGATTTATGTTTTTGGACTGTGGGAGGAAACCGGAGAACCAGGAGGAAACCCACGCGGACACGGGGAGGACATAGAAACTCCACCCAGATTGGGATTCGAACCAGGAATCCCCAGCGCTGAGAGGAGAACATGCTAAACCACTAAGCCAATGTGCCACCCGCTCTCAGAATCCATCCTTTATCTTTCACTTTATCCTCTATTGGGGTTGCGGAGGGAGGCGGGGGAGGGGGCAGGTTCCCCATGCCCATCCAGGGGAGAACGTTTCGGGCGCTGGGCAGATACACCCAGGAGAGGGGGGCAATCTATCACTGGACACACACTCACTCACACAGACACACTCTATATGGGGCAATTTGGAGAACTCAATTGCCCTTGACACATGACTGTGGGTGGACACCGGAGAACCTGGAGGAAACCCACACGGACACGGGGAGGACATGCAAACTCCACCCAGATTAGGATTCGAACCGGGAATCCCTAGTGTTAGTAGAGAACATGCTAAACCACTAAGACACCGTGCCGCCCTCTCGGGAAATGTGCGTAGAGTATTTGATAACGACTATTTAGTTAGATTTTTTTTTTTTTTGTCTGCAGCCAGAACCAAGACCATCCAGCAATACAGACTCGCCGGTCGGTGCGGCTTTCTGCCGTTTCAGGTTGAGTTTGCACTGACGGACATTCAGGTAAGGCCTATCCCTGCACAAATTATATGATATTACATATTTATACATCTATCCATCCATTCATTTATCATATTCCCCTTTATCCTCTATTAGGGTCGGGGGGGGGGGTTCCCCATGCCCATCCAGGGGAGAACGTTTCGGGCACTGGGCAGATAGACCCAGGACAGGGGGGGCAATCTATCACTGAGCACACTCTATATGGGGCAATTTGGCAAACTCAATTGACCTTGATCCATGTTGGGAATGTGGGAGGAAACCGGAGAAGCCGGTGGAAACCGACGCGGACACGGGGAGGACATGGACACTACACCCAGATGGGGATTTGAACTGGGAATCCCCAGCGCTGAGAGGAGAACATGCCAACCACTGAGCAATCTATAGGAGTTACAAGTGAGAAAACGATTTAATTTCCCTTTAATCCAAAGATCCTTAACAATATAATTGCCCCAGGGGGGCTGAATCAAGCCCGTACCCTGCCCCCCAACCATCAAGTTTGCATAAAGGCGTCTCGTAAATCACGTCGTGATGTACTGCAATGCCTGTACTGAACAGCAGGGGGCAGCGGAACACAGCGTGTCCACATTAAAGGCTTTTCTCGCCATAAATGAGTTTTAATGACACTAGGTTTAAACTGATGATGAGTTTTATTCCTAATTACACCGAATTCACTGATTGGATCAGTCGTTGGGTTTTGTAACGAAACTCATTGGTGCGTTTCCATTTAACCTATCAGGCAACTACAGTTAATGCCTCCACCTCACAGCATGAGGGTCGTGGGTTCGATTCCCAGTGAATTGAACACAGGTGGCACATAAGCGCCGTGTGCAGGGTCTCAAATAGAACCCTGTAACTTGGGAAGGGTCCATCCATTCCATCCATTATCTCCCGCTTTATCCTCTATTAGGGTTGGGGGGGTTCCCCATGCCCATTCAGGGGAGAATGTTTCGGGCACGGGGCAGATACACCCAGGACAGGGCGCCAATCCATTGCTGGACACACACAGACACACTCTATATGGGGCAATTTGGAGAATTCAATTGACTTGATCCATGTTTTTGGACTGTGGGAGGAAAGCGGAGAACCCGGAGGAAACCCGGGGAGGACACGGACACGGGGAGGACATGCAAACTCCACCCAGATGGGGATTCGAAGCGGGAATCCCTAGCGCTGAGAGGAGAACATGCTAAACCACTAAGCCAACTTGCCACCCGCTCTCAGAATCCATCCATTATCTTCCTCTTTATCCTCTATTAGGGTCGTGGGGGGGGGGGGTTCCCCATGCCCATCCAGGGGAGAACGTTTCGGGCGCTGGGCAGATACACCCAGGACAGGGCGCCAATCCATCACTGGACACACACTCACACTCTATATGGGGCAATTTGGAGATCCATGTTTTTGGACTGTGGGAGGAAACCGGAGAACCCGGAGGAAACCCACGCGGACACGGGGAGGACATGGAAAGTCCACCCATTGAATACACTGATTATAGCAACGCAGGCGATTTTAAAGGGGAAAACAGCGAGACCCGTCAGTCCGGGCCGTCAGCCCGTCAATACGGCGTGTGAGTTGAATTCTAAAGGGTGCGTCTTCGGCGCGTTGGGTTATTGGACCTCCGGGATTCTGCTTTTCGACGTCGGTGGCTGATTCTAATTATTTGTTCACGTCTTCAGGATGACATTGTGCTGAAGGCACGTTCTTGTGAAAATAGAACCATTAATCTGGAAGGTCGCGCCCGTCCCGATTCGATCCCGATGCTCGGCGTGATCCGAGCTCCGCGGGGCCGTGAGGGGATGGACAGACCAATCACAAGGTCACATGGTGTGTTGGCCCCATGGAACGTTCAGTGACCCGTCCAGGGCGTTTCGGTTAGAGCTGTTAGTTCTAAGAACCATGGACAGTTCCTTTGGAGAATTCATTGATTCAGGTGGCACGGTGGCTTGGTGGTTTAGCATGTTCTCCTTTCAGTACTGGGGACTCCCGGTTTGAATCCCAATCTGGGTGGAGTTCCCATGTTCTCCCCGTGTCCGCGTGGCTTTCCTCCGGGTTCTCCGGTTTCCTTCCACAGTCCAAAAACATGGATCAAGGGCAAATGAGTTCTCCAAATTGCCCCATAGAGAGTGTCTGTGTGAGTGAGTGTGTGTCCAGTGATAGATTGCCCCCCCTGTGTATCTGCCCAGCGCCCGAAACGTTCTTCCCTGGATGGGCATGGGGAACCCCCCCTCATGACCCTAATAGAGGATAAAGCGAAAGTTAAAGGATGGGTGGATGTCTGTCCTGGGCGGCACGGTGGCTTAGTGGTTTAGCATGTTCTCCTCTCAGCGCTAGGGATTCCCGATTTAAATCCCCATCTGGGTGGACTTTCCATGTTTTCCCCGTGTCCGCGTGGGTTTCCTCCGGGTTCTCCGGGTTTCCTTCCACAGTCCAAAAAATTTGATCGAGGTCAATTGAACTCTCCAAATTGCCCCATATAGAGTGTGTTTGTGTGAGTAAGTGTGTGTCCAGTGATAGATTGCCCCCCTGTCCTTGGTGTATCTGCCCGGCGCCTGAAATGTTCTCCCCTGGATGGGCATGGGGAACCCCCCCCCCCAGCGCCCCTAATAGAGAATAAAGCTGAAGATAATGGACGGATGGAATTCAATGATCCGATTAAAGACGCGTTGTCTTTGTTTTCACAGGACGGCGAGACGTCTCTGAGACGAATCACTGATCTGAACATCGTAGCAGACGGGGCACCGTTTAAAGACATGTCGTCTTTTATATCCAGGTTGGTTCCTTTGTTTGTTCTGTGAAAGTGCAGTGTTTGTTGAGGGTTGCATTTTTATACAGAATGAGGTTAAAGGTAAACTAAACCCACTGTAGGGGTCTCGGGGCCTGGGGTCTGGTCCTGTGGGTCCTGGTCCTATGTGTGAAGGAGGGTGAGAGTGTCTGTGAATGCGGGTGGATGTGAATGCAGATGAACATGAATACAGGTGGCTGGTTGCGAATTTGGCTTGGTGCTAGTGTGTGTGTGTGTGTGTATGTGTGTGTGTGTGTGTGTTCGTGCGAGTCTGCAGGGGGGGTGTCTGTGAAAATGTCTTTCTGTGCAAGTGTGTGTTTGTGCTGGCGAGTGTGTGTCTGTGCGAGTGCATTCCTTTGCATGCGTGTCTGTGCAAGTGTGTGTCTGTGTGAATGTATGTCTGAGTGTGTGTCTGCGAGTGGGGATGAGCGTGGGTCTGTGCGAGTGCGTGTCTGCAGTGTGTGTCTGTGTGAGTGCGTGTCTGCAAGTGTGTGTCTGTGAATGCATATCTGCGAGTGGAGATGAGTGCGTGTCTTTGCGAGTGCATTTCTTTGAGTGCGAGTCTGTGCAAGTGTGTGTGCGAATGCATGTCTTTGAGTGCGTGTCTGCGAGTGCGTGACTGTGCAAGTGCATGTCTTTGAGTGTGTGTCTGTGCAAGTGTGTGTCTGTGTGAATGCATGGCTTTGAGTGCGTGTCTGCGAGTGCGTTTCTGTGCAAGTGTGTGTCTGTGTGAATGCATGTCTGCGAGTATGTTTCTGTGCGAGTTGGGATGAGTGTGTGTCTGTGCGAGTGCGAGGGGAGATGAGCGCATGTCTGCGAGTACGTGTCTGCGAGTGGGGATGAGTGCAAGTCATTGTGTGTGTGTGTGTCTGTGTGAGTGGAGATGAGTGTGTGTCTGCGAGTGTGTGTGTGTGTCTGTGAGATTGCATGTCTTTGAGTGTGTGTCTGTGTGAGTCCGTGAGAGTGCATACATGTTCATAACAGGGACCTGCAGAAGGAGCCACGGCTCCGGTGTTACTATGGTAATAAAGACTCCGGAGCTCGGTTCCAGTTAAACAGTAGTGGATGCTGATTGGTGGAAACGCGCCAGACCAGCTGCTCCATCCATGTGTCTGTAATCACATGACCGTGAAGTATTAAACCGCTTCACCGGTTAAACGTGAGCACCTGAACGCACTCGCGCCTGACGGGTGTGCATGTGTATTCAGTTACCCAACCACCCCCCCCGCCCCTCGCAGCACCGCCACCGAAACAATCAGCCCGCCGAATTAATGAGATAATAAATAACAGCTGAGGAGCGACAGACGATTTCTGAGAATTCGTTTCCTTCGTCCTGCGAGCGCTGAAATTACAGTATTCGCCTCGCTGTCAGCCCGTCGCCGCGATACGCCTCGCGCCGTGTGGACGCACATCTGGATCGTATTGTCTGGTCGGAGGTTCGGTCCTGGCGCGGGGGAGACGGAAAAAATCCTGCAGACGGTGATTCGCACACATGTCTGAGCGGCGCTGCGCAGTTTTATGTCTCAGGAAAAGCTCTTTTATAATCATTATGTTCCATGTGAAGTCGAGTTTTGAAAACGTTTTAAACCGCAGGTCTAAGTGGTTGTAGCGCGTAAAAAAAAAAAAGCTAATCCGGCTGCTGATGGGTCTCAGGTGTTGGAGTATTTCAGGTGTTGGCTTTCGTATGTTTGACGGCAACGCCAGCCGCCGAGGCTCATGGGTATTGTGAGGGTTTGACGACCACGGCTAATGCACCTGACTGTTTATATACTCAGGGATGATGCCGCAGACGGAAGAGTGTGATTGGTCGAATTTGAGGCCGCTAGAGAATATCGGTCTTACAGCAAAACAAAAAAACCCTAATCGTGCTATTACAGTAGTTTATAGGTTTTGCATGTTCTTCCCATGACTATGTGGGTTTATTATGGGGTGAGTGCGCCTCCGTGTGGATGGTGGTGAGTGTGCATCAGTGCAGTTGGTGGTGAGGGTAAGTGTGGATGGGGTGAGTGTGTGTTGTATGCGGTGGTGGTGAGTGTCAGTGTGGATGGTGGTGAGTGTGTGTTGCATGCGGTGGGGGTGAGTGTCAGTGTGGATGGGGGTGAGTGTGTGTTGCATGCGGTGGGGGTGAGTGTCAGTGTGGATGGGGGTGAGTGTGTGTTATAAGCTGTAATAATAACTAAAACAATGCTGTTATTATATTATTATGACATCATTATACATTATACACCTGGTTTGGGGTGATTCTCTATTCTGTGTGGAGGTTCGTGCATGTCCTCCCTGTGCCTTCCCCCCCACATTCCAAAGACAGGTTGCGAGGACCGCATGGCGCAGCGCCACAAACCGATCCCGTCGAGAATCGGACAGTGGGGCAAACGGGCGCAAAAAAACGAGCGTGTTGACCCGGAGAAAGCTTCCCCACTCGACCACCTCACACGTTCGGGACACGCCGTTAAAATCCGAGCAACCGTTGTGTCTCTCTCCACAAAGACGAGCCGTGAATATAAAGGGGCTCCTCTGACTCCGGAGCCTCAGGGGGCCCCGCAGCGTGTCCTCGTGTTCCCAGCTTTCCAAACCTACTGTGTGTGAGGGAGGACAAATAGGGCGGAGTGTAATGAGAAACGGGTGCAGCCCGTCACCCATGTGTTCCGCATAAACCTCGCGGCGGGGTCCGGCCCACTTTCGGCTGTGCAGTCCCTCTCTCCCGGGAACGGGGCCGTCTGGAACGGGGCCGGCGAGGACGCAGAACAGAGACGCGCGGACTGTAAATGTAGGAATTTCCATACTACACCTTGAAAGTTGATCGTGCAGAATCATGGTTGCCCCAGGTTCCAGGAGACGCCTCCATGCAGTGACATCACGACGTCCACCGGCTGAACGAAGTGATGGATTTACATCCCGATCTGGGTGGAGTTTGCATGTTCTCCCCGTGTCTGCGTGGGTCTCATCCGGGTTCTCGGGTTTCCTCCCACAGTCCAAAAGCATGGAGTCAAGGTGAATTGGCTGCTCTAAATTGCCCCTATGCTGTATGAGTGACTGCGTGTACAGTTATTGTGTGTACATGGGCGGGGCTTTATGGCGTAGTAAGCGTGTCTGCGTTTTCAAGGTTCGAATCCCAATCTGGGTGGAGTTTGCATGTCCTCTCCGTGTCCTCGTGGATTTCCTCTAGGTTCTCCGGTTTTCTCCCACAGTTTAAAAGCATGGATTCAAGATGAATTGGCTGCTCTAAATTGCCCCTATACAGTATAAGTGCCGGTGTGTACAGTGATGGATTGGCGCCCTGTGCTGGGTGTATTTGCCCCACACCCCTAACATAGGGAGCGCCCCCCCACCCCCAGTCCCTATTATAGAATTAAGCAGAAGATAATGAGATGAGGGGCGGGGTTCGAATCCCGATCTGGGCGGAGTTTGCATGTTCTTCCTGTGTCCGCATGGGTTTCCTCCGGGTTCTCCGGTTTCCGTCCACAGTCTAAAACCAGGTAATGAAGGTGAATTGGCTGCTCTAAATTGCCCCTATACAGTATAAGTGCCGGTGTGTACAATGATGGATTGGCGCCCTGTGCTGAGTGTATTTGCCCCACACCCCTAACATAGGGAGCGCCCCCCCACCCCCAGTCCCTATTATAGAATTAAGCAGAAGATAATGAGATGAGGGGCGGGGTTCGAATCCCAATCTGGGTGGAGATTGCATGTTCTCCCCGTGTCCTCATGGGTTTCCTCCGGGTTCTCCGGTTTCCGTCCACAGTCTAAAACCAGGTAATCAAGGTGAATTGGCTGCTCTAAATTGCCCCTATACAGTGTGAGTGAGTGTGTGCCCTGTCCTGAGTATACCCCCCTCCCTCCCTCCCTAACGGGTAAATAATTAGCTGTTAAAGCCGTTCAGTTTGTTGGGGAACCAGCGCCTCACCTGCGTTGTGATGGGGGGGGCGCGGCGGGCGGGAGGGCGCGCGCTCGGAATCTCTCTGCTTTGTCTTTCATGGTCTTGGCGCGGGTTCAGGATCCCTGAGAGACGCCGGAGTTTCCATGCCTTCTTTATGGCCGCTCTCCTCGCGCAGACTCGGCGTCTGCGCTGGTGGAAACTCGCGTCCCGTGCCACGCAGCCGCCGGGCTCCGGGCTCCGGGCTCCTGCGCTGCGTCTCCGAATGACTCGGGCGCTTGCCAGCACGCGCCGGCGGGGCGGGAGGCATCGCCGTGAAAGAACCGGCTACCGGCTGTTCCCTTTCATGATCGGCCGCATTAAAAAAATATATAACATTTAATTTTAAAATAATTGTATATACTGTAGGGCGGCACGGTGGCTTAGTGGTTTAGCATGTTCTCCTCTCAGCACTAGGGATTCCCAGTTCGAATCCCCATCTGGGTGGAGTTTGCATGTCCTCCCCGTGTCCGCGTGGGTTTCCTCCGGGTCCTCCGGTTTCCTCCCACAGTCCAAAAACATGGATCAAGGTCAATTGAATGCTCCAAATTGCCCCATATAGAGTGTGTCTGAGTGAGTGTGTGGCCAGTGATAGATTGCCCCCCCCCCCCTCATCCTGGGTGTATCTACCCAGCGCCGGAAACGTTCTCCCCTGGATGGGCATGGGAAACCCCCCCCACAACCCTAATAGAGGATAAAGCGAAAGATGGATGTCTGTCTTGGCTGTCACAGTGTCGTAGTGGTTTAGCATGTTCTCCTCTCAGCGCTAGGGATTCCCAGTTTGAATCCCCATCTGGGTGGAGTTTGCATGTTCTACCCGTGTCCCTGTGGGTTTCCTCCGGGTTCTCCGGTTTCCTCCCACAGTCCAAAAAACATGGATCAAGGTCAATTGAGTTCTCCAAATTGCCCCATATAGAGTGTGTTTGTGTGAGTGAGTGTGTGTCCAGTAATAGATTGCCCCCCTTGTCCTGGGTGTATCTCACTCACGTTGGCGTCCTCGTCTTTTCGCAGCGTGGAGGAGACGAAGAGCCTGTTCCTCCTGTTCAGAACCATGTCTGCGTTCTCGGAGAGCTACGAACAGAGGAGGCGCACGTTCCGGCATTTTAAGGTAGGGAACGGAACGAGACGGTGGGGGGTGGGGTCGAGTCGCGAGTCACGTCATTGCAGGAACGTATTTTCAACGCTCTGTCCAGAAGCATCTCATATTTCTACCTGATAAGCGTTAGAACCCTGGATGTGCATGCACTTTAGCAGGTTCTCCTCTATTTATCAGCTCTATTTAACGATGATTACATACTGAAGTCCACTTGTTTATGACCGTGTCCCTCACAGAGGAGTGGGTGGGTTTTCTCCCACAGTCCAACAACATAGATCAAGGTCAATTGAATTCTCCAAATTGCCCCATATAGAGTGTGTCTGTGTGAGTGAGTGTGTGTCCAGTGATAGATTGCCCCCCCTGTCCTGGGAGTATCTGCCCAGCGCCCGAGATGTCATCCCCTGGATGGACATGGGGAACCCCCCCCCACGACCCTAATAGAGAATAAAGCTGAAGATAATCAATGGTTGGCTATCTGTCCTGGGTGTCACAGTGGCTTGGTGATTAGCATGTTCTCCTCTTAGCGCTGGGGATTCCCGGTTATGAATCCCAATCTAGGTGGAGTTTCCATGTTGTCCCCGTGTCCACGTGGGTTTCTTCCGGGTTCTCCGGTTTCCTCCCACAGTCCAAAAACATGGATCAAGGTCAATTGAATTCTCCAAATTGCCCCATATAGAGTGTGTCTGTGTGAGTGAGTGTGTGTCTAGTGATAGATTGCTCCCCCGTCCTGGGAGTATCTGCCCAGCGCCCGAAATGTTCTCCCCTCGATGGGCATGGGGAACCCCCCCCTCCACAGTAGAGGATGAAGTGGAGGATGGTGGATGGATTCCAGCTCTTTCTCACGACGTCGACCGCGTTTTTAATTTAATTCGGCGTTTTTGCGACCGATGAGGGAGGTGTTGCGTCCCGTCACGCGGCAGAACCGCCAATTAGAGAAGTGCTAATTCAATAACGCTAATTAAACGCCGCTGACGGAATCGTTTAAACCACGTACGTTGGCAACGCTCTCGTCTCGTCTCGCGGCGGATGAACGTCTCTTTTACGATGCCGTGTCTTTATCTTTGGTACGTTGTTCAGAGGTTTCCTTGACGTCTATTTCGCATGCTGCCACTTCACGAACAGAGAATGCGCCCATGTGACCAACACTTATAGCTACGTACGTAACTATTTCAGTGCTTTGTGGGGTTGCCATGTGCTCCAAGAGCCCCCACGTGCGTGACGGTCAACACGGCAACGCAGCGCTACGATCTCGGCGTCAAACAGAACTCACGCAGCACGTTCTCCGGCCCGGCGGCGGGCTTCGCAGGCACCTTCCGGTGTAGCCAATCACAGGCGGGCATCGGCGATTGGTGTAGCCAATCACAGGGACCACGTGTCCCGCGCATATGACGATGGTCCACCGTTCAATTCGGGTGGAATGCGACTCGAACAGAACCCAAAAACCGAGGGTGGCACACGTTTGGAACAGACTGCTGCACTCTGAGACGCCGCCGCTCCAGAGACACATCCGTCACGTGCTCTCGGTTCCCCGCCGCGAGTCGGGTACCTCCTCCAGAATGAGAGACGTTCCCCCGGTGGAGAACCGAAGCACGGCCGTGTTTTGTAGAGTTAAATTCCATAAACAGTTTAGGGAAGGCCTGTCCCTGTTTCGACTTCTATCCCAGGTGCACTCTATGGACAAAAGTGATGGGATAGGCCTCATAATACATGAATTCTGGTTCATTCGGTCCCATTGACAGGTGTGTAGAATAATGCATTCTGGACAATCGTATGGCGGAAACAGTTTAGGGAAGGCCCTCTTCTGCTCCAGCTGAACATCACGGTGCCAGCCAAGGAATTTGGTAAGGGTTCGATGGCAAAAGTATTGGGACAGAGCTCTCGATCTTTGTCCTCAGAAAGTCCCGTAGACGGAACTCTGGAATAAAGCTCAGTATGTTGGACAGTTGTACGGTGGAAACAGTTTAGGGAAGGCCCTCTCACGGTGCCAACCAAGGAATTTGGTTACGGGTCGATGGCAAAACTATTGGGACAGAGCTCTCGATCTTTGTCCTCAGACCATCCCGTAGACGGAACTCTGGAATAAAGCACATTGCTCGGTATTGATGGACAGTTTCGTGGTGGAAACAGTTTAGGGATGGCCCCCTTCTGTCCCATCATGACTGCAGGAAGCAGAGTTCTGATTGGCTGAGTTTCCTCCAGAGATCCAGAGAGAGAGACGGCGTTAACGTCTCGATGCTCGGGACTTCAACACGGCGTTTGAATGGAGCTGGGGCCTATCCCGATCCCGTTCCCGTTCCCGACTCCTGAGTCTTTCCAGACCTTTTCTCTTTAGATTTAAGG
>JAFMOD010000574.1:590065-600527 GCA_019802435.1 Corydoras maculifer | reverse complement strand
AAAAGTTGGACGCGAGTCGGCGGGACGAATATGGAAACCATTCCATTATTTACTTGGAGCGCGGCGCGGCGGCGGCTGCCAAATTGGCCGGCAGAGTGGAATAACGTTAACCCACATTTTCCAGATCTCTCTCTCTCTCTTTCTCTGTGTGTGTGTGTGTGTGTGTGTGTAACCTCAGAGTTTGCTTGTACAGTTCCAGCCGAGTCGTCCGTTCTAACGAAGCGCATTCCTGCGATAATGAAGGATGCCGAGTCGGACTCTTTGTGTGTGTTTTTTTTTTTTTTTTAAAAACGACTCAGATTTATTCAAATGAGCCCGGAAGACGCACGCGTCCGACGCAACGTGTCCCTGCACAGCCTACTGATGGTTCTCACATAGGTAGTCATGAAATACCGCCGCACTTAAATAGTCAGGAACGCGGGACGTGTGTGAAGGGTTAATTACGCTTAAATTAAACGGGATTATTCACACAGGATTCGTCAGGCGGGTTATACACGTACGAACAAACACGTTTATATTAAAATATTAAAACATTAAAATATATATATAATAATAATAATAAAAAAGACCCACGGTGGGACGTCAGAACGCCTTTTAACATATTAAATGGACCGTTCTCCTTCGTCTGGAATCGTGGATGCGCTCATGGGTTCACACCGTCAGAGGGACGAGGTGGGGGCGCGGGACGAGCGGCGTGTTAAATTAAAATCTAGAACGTTGTTAATGATACTCATAATAATAATAAAAATAATAATAACGTCATAAAGGCTGATTACATTTCATCATACGAGGCCTATGAAGGTTCTATGGAGCCTTTAGTACCAGAGGGTCCGTTTGTGACCAGCAGGTGGAGATTCGGGTGGCGGTGTGAACGCAGCGCTCGAGGCTTTCCTCGCCGTCCGTCCGTCCGTCCGTCGGTCGGTCGGTCGGTCGGCCGCCTCTTATTGGTACCGCCCGATCGGCAGCGACTGCAGGCAGATGAAGCTGTTGGGGTACTGCGCAAGGACCACGGGGTTCCCGTCCATGCGGATCTCGTTCATGTTGGGCCGGATGTAGTAGGTGTTGTTGCTCTTGCAGAAGGTGTCGGCGCTCACGGTGGACACTTTGTTGTTCTGGACGGCGGACAGAGAACGTAGAGAGAAAAGCGGAATTGTAGTTATGTCCATATATCATTTATATATTTATTCATCCATTATCTTCCGCTTTATCCTCTATTAGGGTCGTGGGGGGGTTCCCCAATGCCCATTCAGGGGAGAACGTCTAGGGCACTGGGCAGATACACCCAGGACAGGACGCCAATCTATCACTGGACACTCACTTACACACACACTCTCTATATGGGGCAATTTGGAGAACTCAATTGACCTTGATCCATGTTTTTGGACTGTGGGAGGAAACCCACGAGGACACGGGGAGAACATGGAAACTCCACTCAGATTGGGATTCGAACCAGGAATCCCTAGCGCTGAGAGGAGAACATGCCAAACCACTAATATACATATACATATAATATAATATACATATATATATGGTTAGCACGTTCGCTGTGCCCATGTCCACGTGGGTTTCCTCCAGGTTCTCCGGTTTCCTCCCACAGTCCAAACACATGAATCAAGGTCAATTAAATTCTCCAAATTGCCCCATATAGAGTGTGTGTGTGTGTGAGTAAGTGTGTGAACAGCGATAGATTGGCGTCCTGTCCATGAATGAATGGATGTATATATGCGTGAATGCATGCTGGTAGAAAGTGGGCGTGGCCTACGCTTTTAAATGACATCCCATTTACCTGGATGTGAAAAACCCTCACGCTCTCCGGAATCATAGGCACCGCCTCCAGCACGTTGTCGGCGAGGTAGAGGTTCCTGAGGCTGCCGAGTTTCTAGAAGAGACGACGGGCACAAATCAACGTGGGGGCAGCCGGGGGGGGCGGGGGCTATGACATCAGAACCGCTCAACACCACCCGCCAGCCTAATCCGTCTTCTCGGAACGTGGACACGGCGGCGTCCTCCGCCCGCCCGGTTGAGGCATTGGGGGCGGCCGCCGAGCCGAGCACAGAACCCTGCCTGTTCTCACGGCCCGGGCGGAACGCGCGTCGGGCTGGAACGGTGCCGGAGCGTTACGTGAGGTGCGGCGGTACCTTGAACGCGTTGGCCTTGACTCCCTTGCTGTTGAGCTGGTTGTGGTTGGCGTTGAACGACGTCAGCTTGGGGGGCAGCATCGGCAGGCGCACCAGCTGGTTCTCCGCCAGCGAGAGCTCCTCCAACATCGTCAGCTTCAGGAACGCGCCGTCCTCGATCTCCGAGATCAGGTTGCCAGTCAGGTCGATTCTCTTTAGAGTGACTGTAACGGGGGGGGGGGCGATTAGTGTCCAAACACAAGCTCTCCCGCCAATTATGCCGTCAGCGGGCCCTTATTTTTGGAAGGTGTTTCTCAACTATTAAAAAAAAAAGCCATGCCGACTCAGCATTCCAGTGGTTTTCTCCGTGCATGTTGTTGTACTGTACTGTACACAACCAACTCGAACTTCCCCCTCTGATACTCTACCACCCTGAGTATATAGACTTAATTACGCTTTAATTAAAGGGGATTATTCACACAGACGGGTTATACAACAAAAACATCTTTCGCTTTATCCTCTATTAGGGTCACGGGGGGGTGTGTGTGTGTGTGTGTGTGGAACGTTTCAGGCGCTGGGCAAATACACCCAGGACAGGGGGGCAATCTATCTCTTGGCACACACTTGGCAATTTGGAGAACTCCGTTGACCTTGATCCATGTTTTTGGACAGTGGGAGGAAACCGGAGAACCCGGAGGAAACCCATGCGAACACGGGGAGGACATGGAAACTCCACTCAGATTGGGATTCGACGAGCGGCGTGTTAAATTAAAATCTAGAATGTAGTTAATGATGCTCATAATGATAATAAAAATAATAATAACGTCATAAAGGCTGATTACATTTAATCATACAAGGCCTATGAAGGGTCTATGGAGCCTTTAGAGGGTCCGTTCGTGACCAGCAGGTGAAGATTCGGGTGGCGGTGGGAACCCAGGACCCTGAGTATATACCCCTTTGTGGTATATACGATGACTTTCTTGGCGACGGGGGAGTTTTTGTTATCCAATCGTGTTTATTTATTATTAAAATGTGGATATTATTTAATACCCGGAGCTTTAAATGTGCGTTGTTTTGTGCGTGATGTCCGTTCCTGATCGGTGTGCGTGGTGGTGCTGATGCTGGGCGCGTGCCGAGGCGGCGTCCCGTGCGGACGTTCCAGCGGGATGATTTACGGCGGGCCGTAGTTTGGCGCGCCCGGACCGCGGCTAGTGATTTATTTTTTCTGTTGCCAGTGTTTGTGTGAACAGCCTGATTAGTGTTCTGGAAAAAGCGGTTCTCCATCCAGAACCCCGAGTGTAATTAATAACGTGCAGGCCGATGATGAGGATGATGATAAACAGAAGATCCAGTGACTTTAAACAGACAGTAGCTTTGTTTAAAACACAGCTCTAACATTTCAGGTTTCTGGAGCGTTCAGTGGAGGTGATGTGGTGATGAATCTATCTCTCTAACTACCAATTACTAATGTAACTAATAGCCGATAACTAATAGCCGATATCTGATCGAAATCGAACGTCGGAGGTGTTTAATGTATAAAAGCTTTACAACAGCAGGTCAGAAATATAAACATGGACTTTATTTATTGATTTTGGCTTTTACCAACCTACTAACTTACCTACCTACCAACCTGTGTGTCTACTTATTTACCTACCCACCTAACTACCAACCAACCTACCTATTTACCTACTTATCTACCAACCTACTTACCTACCCACCTGTCAACTTATTTACCTACCCATCTACCAACCTGTTTACCTACCCACCTACCTGTGTGTCTACTTGTTTACCTACCTATCAACTAACCTTCCTACCTATTTACCTACCTACCCACCTACCTGTGTGTCTACTTGTTTACCTGCCTATCAACCTTCCTACCTATTTACCTACCTACCTACCTGTGTGTCTACTTGTTTACCCACCTACCTGTGTCTACTTGTTTACCTACCTATCAACTAACCTACCTACCTACCTGTGTGTGTACTTGTTTACCTACCTACCTACCTACCTAACTACCAACGTACTCACCGATTTACCTACCCATCTACCAACTTACTTACCTACCAACCTATATACCTACCCCACCTACCTGTGTCTACTTGTTTACCTACCTACCCATCAACTAACCTACCTACCTATTTACCTACCCCTCTACCAACCTATGGACCTACTTGTTGGTATCTATGTATCTATCTACATACCAACCTATTTACCCATGTGCCTACTTATTTACCTACCTACGTAATTACTAACCTACCTACCGATCTATGTACCTACTTGTTTACCTACCTACTTACCTACCTACCCACCCATCATATTACCCCTACATATTCATCTACCTATATCAGTGCTCACAAGATGAGGTTGAGGATGAGGATACTGATGACCCTCCAGCCCACTACTATAACACCCCCCCACTACCTTAATAATACCATTAAGGAGAACATACCAAAGGGAATTAACGCAGCATTTAGAGACACAGATGGACTACCGAACTGAACTATCAAACTACAAACCCCATCTGTGTGACCCGGTGGCGCCGATGTAATGAGCGAGTGTCCTCGGTGGCTTTGCGTCCTGTAACAGTCAGATGACTCCATCATGTCCCCCGTTTAAAGCCCCTGTTTTAATGCGTATCCCAGCACCGGGGTTCTGCTCCGCCGCGCTCGGCGAATTCATTACCTCTGAAATCCCCCAGGAGGCGGTCTGAGAGATCTGCTGGTACGATCTCCCCATCGACACCCAAACAACAACAACGTGCTTTTGCCATTAAATTGGTTCGGGCGAGGACGGCACGGTGGCTTAGTGGTTTAGCATGTTCTCCTCTCAGCACTAGGGATTCCCGGTTCGAATCCAAATCTGGGTGGAGTTTCCAAGTTCTCCCCGTGTTCGCGTGGGTTTCTCTGGTTTCCTCCCACAGTCCAAAAACATGAATCATGGTCAATGAGTTCTCCAAATTGCCCCATATAGAGTGTGTCTGTGTGTGTGAGTGAGTGTGTGTCCAGTGATAGATTGCCCTCCTGTCCTGGGTGTATCTGCCCAGCGCCCGAAACGTTCTCCCCTGGATGGGCATGGGGACCCGAGACCCCCCCCCCCCGAGACCCTAATAGAGGATAAAGCGGAAGATAATGAACGAATGAATGAATGGTTGGGACGAGTCGTGATGCCGCCCCCTGGTGGAACTCACCGATGTCTCCGAAGTCCTTGGCCGTGATCTTCTTGATCTTGTTGTAGCGGGCGTACAGGTAGTTGGTCTCCTTCGGCAGCGCCGGCACCGAGGTCATGTCGGGGTCCACCTCCTCGCAGTACACCGATCCCGTCAGGCAGACGCACAGCAGGCACGTCGGGAGATCTGCAAGGGTCGTGACGGACAGGACCTGTTACCCCGCGGCGTTCCAACGTTCGAATCGCACGTTCGACGGATTACTTTACCGGACACGTCTCCGTCAGGCGATGCCATGGTGGAGTCGTTTGGAGCGTCGGCGGGAAGGAAGGACGCCTCCTGTAAAGCGAGAACACGTTCCGTTAGGTTACATTCTGAGATCGGTTAATTCAGTGATTCTCAATTATTTTCTGTTAAGCCCCCTGCAGAAAGAAGAAGACCCCCCCCCCCCGTAAATGACAAAATGGGATGCAAAAGTATTTTTACACGCCCTCTGTAGTATGATTTGTCTATAAATGTGTTCTAAGTACACCTCTTCTATAACAATGTCTCCTTATTAACAATAAAGAAAACAAAAAAGAAAGAAATGCAGATCACCTCAGAACAAAGAATCATTTCATTAACTTTGTTTTTCGGTTTGTAACAGAAACGAATGAAATCCTCATTTAAACCAGAAACATTTTTGAACCGACTGGCGTTTGGTACTGAAAATTTTCCAAAAAATAAATGAAATAGAATCATTCATTCATTCATTCATTATCTCCGGCTTTATCCTCTATTAGGGTCGTGGTGGGGTTCCCCATGCCCATCCAGGGGAGAACGTCTCGGGCGCTGGGCAGATAGACCCAGGACAGGACACCAATCCATCGCTGGGCACACACTCACTCACACAGTCACACTATAAACGGGGCAATTTTGAGAATTCAATTAACTTGATCCATGTTTTTGGACTGTGGGAGAAAACCGGAGAACCCGGAGGAAACCCACGCAGACACGGGGAGAACATGGAAACTCCACCCAGATGGGGATTTGAACCGGGAATCCCTAGCGCTGAGAGGCGAACGTGTTAAACCACTAAGCCACCGTGCCGCCGAAATAGAATCAATAAATAATAAAATTAACACTTTAACCTCATTCATTCATTCATTCATTATCTTCCGCTTTATCCTCTATTAGGGTCGCGGTGGGGTTCCCCATGCCCATCCAGGGTGCTGGGCAGATACACCCAGGACAGGGCGCCAATCCATCGCTGGGCACACACTCCCTCCATTTGAGGCAATTTTGAGAATTCAATTAACTTGTTCCATGTTTTTGGACTGTGGTAGAAAACCGGAGAACCCGGAGGAAACCCACGCAGACACGGGGAAAACATGGAAACTCCACCCAGATGGGGATTCGAACCAGGAATCCCTAGCGCTGAGAGGCGAACATGCTAAACCACTAAGCCACCGTGCCGCCCTGCACTTTAACCTAGAAAACAAAAATGAATACAACAATTTGTGCTGATTTTTTTTTTTTTTTTTTTGAGGAAGTCAGAACTCGGGCGGCACGGTGGCTTAGTGGTTAGCGCTAGGGATTCCCGGTTGGAATCCCCATCTGGCTGGTTTCCATGTTCTCCCCGTGTCCTCATGGGTTTCCTCCGGGTTCTTCGGTTTCCTCCCACAGTCCAAAAACATGGATCAAGTTAATTGAATTCTCCAAATTGCCCCATATAGAGTGTGTATGTGTGAGTGAGTGTGTGCCCAGCGATGGATTGGCGCCCTGTCCTGGGTCTATCTGCCCAGCGCCTGAGACGTTCTCCCCTGGATGGGCATGGGGAACCCCACCACGATCTAATAGAGGATAAAGCGGAAGATAATGAATGAATGAATGAAGTCAGGACTCATGTCTCCAACGCACCCGTTTTGCAGCGCACAGCTTTTCGGGATGATCGCTGCTCTACGCGTCACGTTTACCATTAAAAACTCGAGTGGTTATCGGGGTGGAATGTCTTTAAGTGACGCCTTCATCTCTTTGGCTTCACGCTGTCCACTGTCAACATATTAAGACACAGAAGACACACCGGTCTTTCTTCGTCTCCACCTTTAGTTACAGTGAAGACAGGTGCCATTCGCTTCGACATTTAGCTTTTGTTGGTCCCATTATCTTCGTCTCTCTCCTCCACCTCTGTTAAATATTTTTTCATGTTGTCTCTTGAGGGTTTGTTCAGTACACTTAATATCACTTGCTCTGTGATATTTTGTTATGCGCCCCCCCAGGGGGGCTCGCCCCACTATTTGAGAAGCACTGGGTAAATTACACGGGACGCCGTTGCTATTTAAACGTCGCAAATCACCTCCACCTTCTGTAGAACACTGTCCTCTGAACTGCAAGGCATGTTATGACATCATCATCATGTCTTTTCGTCATATACACGTACGTCACGCTTTTTTAATACTCGTCTATTAAGAAGTTAGACACCCTGCGTAGTGCCTTCATCATGTCCTCCACTTACCATACAGATGGAGTTTGTAGATTTAGGTCAGAACCATCACTCTATTGGTCAGGGCCACCACCAGGGTGATGCACCACCTTCTCATCATCCATCTCCTCCACTTACCATACAGATGGAGTCTGTAGTTCTATAATTCCAGACTGTAGTTTATCTGTGTTCTTTGTTGTTGTTAGTCCCCTGTTGGTTCTCTGTTGGTCAGGAGCATCACAGAACATCTCTATTGGTCAGGGCCACCACCACCAGGGTGATTCACCACCCCACCACCTGCTCTCTCCATCATCCACCTCCTCCACTTATCATACAGATGGAGTTTGTAGTTTTATAATTCCAGACTGTAGTCCATCTGTGTTCTTTGTTGTTGTCAGTCCCCTGTTGGTTCTCTAACACGGGACGGCGTCGCTATTTAAATGACGCGGGCCAAACACCTCCATCACCTCCACCCCCTGTAGGACACTGTATCCTCTGAACTGCAAGGCGTGTTATGACATCATAATCATGTGGTCATCACGCTTTTAATACCCATCCATTAAGATGTTAGACACCCTGCATAGTGCCTTCCTGCCCCATCCATCATGTCCTCCACTTACCATACAGATGGAGTTTGTAGTTTTATAATTCCAGACTGTAGTCCCCTGTTGGTCCTCTATTTGTTCATCTCTATTGGTCAGGACCACCACCATCAGGGTGATACACCACCTTCTCACTCCGTCCTCCACTTATCATAAAGATGGAGTTTGTAGTTCTTTATTCCAGACTGTAGTCCATCTGTGTTCTTTGTTGATGTTTGTCTCCTGTTGGTTCTCTGTTGGTCAGGAGCATCACAGAATAGGTATCATTTGGGTGGTGGATTGTATATTGTCAGCTCTGCAGTGACACTGATGCGCTGAGGGGGTTTTAGTGTGGCGGTGACACTGCCGGGAATAGGACAGAGGCCTAACTGGGGGACCTAGGAACGTTGACAAATGGCCATTAATATTAGGACGGCACTTTTATGACGTCATACCCGGAGCTGCTTTAAACAGCAGCCACACTTTTGGGATGGTTTGCTTCGCGCCCTGTGGGATCAACCATTGGGCCTTCCCCAAACAGTTTTGCCAAAGTTGCCAGCGTGGGTGCTCCTGTCGCTCGACCTCTAACCTGAGGGCGGTGGAAGCGCTAAACGCTGCACCACCATGCCGTCTGTGCATTTGAACCAATACCGAGACTGACGGCGGCGTGGTGGTGCGCGTCCCCCCGTATGGCGAGGCGTGAGGTTGCCTATGTGTTGCGCCGCGCTTCTCCAGTGCAACCAACACCCCGTATGCTGACGATGTAATGCCTCAACCTGATTGGCTGCGGGTGGTAACGAATCACAGGTGCATCCGGGTCCGGACCTTTCAGCAGGACTACGACCCTCACTCGCAATCGCCGTCCTCTCTTCTCCAGCTCTCTGCGGCTTTAAGGTGCCCGATCCTTTCGATGCGCTACAGGCGGGCAGGTGTGCCGCGCGGCGGGGGTGAACGCGGGGTTGGCGGCGGCCCCCGCGAGACCTCCGCCGCTTCCCGAGTTCGGTCCGCGCCGCACTCGGCCAACTGGATCCGATTAGAGCCTGTTCTCAATCAATAATGTTTATTTTCACACGGCGCACACACCCCCTCACCCCCCCACCCCCTTCCACCCCCCTCCCCAAGAGAAAAAAAAGTAAAATAAAACCCCGGGGTTGTGGAAATATGCAGAGGGGAAAGAAGTAAGTGATTAGACAGATGGTGGCGCGCGCGCTGGAAAATCGATTCGCTCCGAATGTTTGGATTTTTAAAGAGACGGCGTGCAAAATAATGCCGCATCAGCATCATCATCTTGCCCCCGACCCACCCCAAATACAAACAATACAATTAATATAGAGCTTTTGAATACCAACGCTGTTCTCTGAGTAGAGTCTCTTCGGCTCTCTCACTCTCGCGGGACGCCCGCGGTACCAGAGCTCCTTGGACCCCTCGACGCACCTTCTCCCCCCCCCCCTTCGATTCCAAATCGCACCCCGCAAATCAAGCTCCGACCGGCAGACAGACGTACCTCTGACATCGGCGTCTGGGCATCGGCCTCCCGAAAATACGGGGGCAGCTCATGGGAGTGGGGCTCCGACCCCGAGCCCGAGCCGGCGATTGCCCACGAGGCGAGTAGAGTGTAAATGAGCGCTCCGGATCCGGTTCCCATGGCTCGCGAAGGCTGTGCTCGCCACTCTGATGAAGTGTGAGGCGGGCGGGCTGGCGGCGGGTGGGCGGCGGGGCAGGCAGGCAGGCGGCGGGGCAGAGCAGGCAGGCGGGTGGGCGGCGGGGCAGGCAGCGAGGCGGGCGGTTGGCTGTCTGCGCCGTGCCTGCGAGTAGAACGCGATCCGTCAAATCAGTATTTAAAGCTTCACAAGGAGCTGCCAAGGGGATTCTTAAGCAAGAGTTTATGGAGCAGACGTTAACCCTTCGCGTCCCGCCGGCGTCTCCGTCCCTTCTCCGGTCGTGTTTTGTGGGCCGTGCTCTATTTCGAACCCCTCCGGGAGCTGGGAGCAATAAAGCGTCTCGCCACTCTGGAGACGCTCTGGAGCGCCGCCGGACAATCCCACGGGCCGGGGATCCCTGCCCCTCGCGGAGCGCTCAAACTCCTTATGAATGATTTATTATTTACCCGGGGGGGGCGGGGGGTGTTTTAAACGGACTC
>JAFMOD010000574.1:510634-539604 GCA_019802435.1 Corydoras maculifer | reverse complement strand
GTGTGTGTGTGTGTGTGTGTGTGTCACTCTTCACTTCTTTAAACTGAATACTAACCTCCCGCTGACTTCATGTGAACCAGAGAGGACCAGCCAGGGGTCCGGATGTGGCCCCGGGGCCGAGCTTTTAAACACAACACATCATACCTTAATGTGGCTGGGCTACAACACAAATAATGAAGTGCTCGGCTCCACTGATCATACAGATGGACTTTGTAGTTCTCCATTTTCATTCTGTAGTCCTTCCTCCTTCAGGACCGTGGACAGAGCAGGTGTCATTAGGGTGGTAGATGACGCTCAGCACTTCAGAGCCCCTCACACGATGGCGGTGTGTTAGTGTGTTGCAGCTGCTACTGTAGCTCAGACACAGATGGACTACAGAATGTAACTGTAGAACTACAAAGTCCATCTGTATGGTGGGAGGAGCCACATTGTTTCTCATTTACATAATTAAAACAGATTATTCACACTGGAAGAGCGGAATATGAAATACTTTAGGGATTAAATATTCTTTTTTGATTGACAGCCCGCAGGCTGGACTCGGCGAACGTTCTGGACAGCGCCCCCGAGAGTTTCCGCGCCCTCCTGCGAGCCTTCGGCGTGGAGGCGGCGCTCGAGAGCCTCGTCCAGACGTTCTGATTCCCACGGCAACGAGAGATTCGGCGACGCAGGTCGGATTCGTTTCAGTTTAATTCAGTATAAACACCGCGGCGGCGGCGCACCGGTCACAACGCAGTGATGCCAGCTGTTTCACACATGTGCACATGGTGTATGTAAATATTACCTCATCAGACTAAAAAAATAAATAATTTAAATATAAAACGCGACGGCAAAAAAAAATCCATGTCGTCCGTAAAAGTCCTTCATCTGCGTCACAGTGCCGCCATTTGTTAAGCGCGCCGCCACCCGCTGGAGGGTCGGGGAACGACGCGTCCACGTGGCGAGGGCCTGGGTCTCGCTCGGCTGTGGCGCGCGGTTCAGGAACCGTTCGGGAGTCTTGTACGGGAGAGTTCTACGGTTCTGGTTCCCCGTCCGTTTGCTTCTTTGGTTTGATGTGTGAAGTCGTGAGTTTCGCGAGGGGACGTGTCGTGACCCAAACGGGTCTCGGCCAATCAGATTCAACCGATTATAGAACGAGCAGATTAAACAGGAACCCAACAAATTATTTGAAAGCATTTAAAACAGATTAAATTATAATCTCGAATGACGTCAGAACTGTAGATCTAGAATTTTTAAGTGATGATGATGTTTACAACCAAGCCTTAAGAAGCAAACTGCACCCACCACCACCACCAACACACCCCCCCCCCCTTTACACAACTGAGAACCAAACTGTTCCTGTAATAGTTCCTGGATTATAATCCCAACCCCCGACGAGGAGCTCCGACCGTAAGGCCCCGGGGGTAACGCGTGTAAACATTCGGTTAAGGGTTAATTCGGGACACGGACCCCGCTGAGAGGTTTGAAGTGGTGCGCCACGGCCGGGATAGAACCCAGTACCAGAACCAAGACCCATGACATCATCAGATATTCAACATTCGAGCCAAACGATTCCGATATCAATAATAATATTAATAAAAACTATTTCTCACGCTGAGCCACGTTCTACGGCCTGCAGTCTGCGCTTTGACCAGCAGGTGGAGGCAAATAGCACCGTCCATCTTGTAACCTGAACTTTATAAACATTAGCAGCAGGAGCTTCACGCGTCGCAGACGTGCGGATCGGTCGTACCGGATTCACCCAGAAATCGAAAACGTCGCAGTCCTCCACCCAGAGGCACCAGACACGAATAATCTACAACCGATCTGAAGAGCGGATGCTCTGCGCAGGAGTTCTTCATTTAAAAAAACTTTTAAAAAAAGATTAAAAACTATTTAATCCTGACCTTAAATAATCCGGGTGCTGGATTTAAATCTGTTGGATCAGCGGGTTGGGCTCACACTCTTCAGGTGGAGGGGGAGGCGGGGTCAGCGCCTCCACACAAAGCATGTCTATTTGCAGCAGGCACGTCATGTTAGAACTACAAAAAAAAAAGGCCTTCCCCAAACTATTGGACGCATACAGACGTCCAAACGCACCTCCACCTGTCGGATTCATTCACGCTCGTACGGAGCTGGTGGAGGACAGCGTGTCTGAACGACGGGTGGAGAAACCCCAAACCATACCTCAATACCAAGTCTAGAGATCCCGTCAACATCAACAGTCAACCGCCCCGTCTCTAAATCAAGGGTCTCCCAACAGACACCCCCCCCCCCAACCTCCCACACCCACATCCACCCTCCCACACCCACCCAAAAAAAAACAACAAAAACTGCCTTTATACCAAATAAATAAACCTGAAAGCCACGTGTGGTGCCTCTGAAGTACCAGCCCGCTGGTCTCCACTCAACCTGTTCACCGGAGAACCCTGGGATCCCTGCACACGTTCCTGCCCCTCGGGGACCTTTTTTTTTTTTTTTTATTTAAAACATTCACTTTAATTGCCCCGCATGTTATTTGAACTGTGAGAGGAATCTAGAGCTTCCGTAGGAGAGCCAGTTGGGGAGAACATGCAAACGGCACACCATGTGACCATGCCACCCAGGAATCAAATCCAGTCATCCGGCTGATCCGAAGCTGTAATGCGAACTGAATCACTGAATCAGTGAGTTATTACAGCTTACGACTCCAGGAAAAGAGGAACCAGCAGTGTGTCACCAGGAACCTCATCAGAGGGAACCCCACCCCTCACCTCAAACCCCAAAACAAAGACTAACCAGTAAGAGAGGAGAACCCACACGGTTCCGGACGCGGGTGCGAGGAGCTGGGGGGGGGGGGGTCACACGGGCCGGAACAGCAGCGTGCAGTCCTGCCGCTCCGTGTACATGCTGGGTGGAGGCGGCTCGGGGGCGGAGCTGGTGCTCCTCAGGTAGTAGTTGACGATCTTGGAGTCCAGTTTGAACTGGTGCGGCACGCTGTCGTACGGTTTGGGGTCCAGGTCCAGGATGGAGACGGAGTGGGTGAATCGGGACCTCGACTGCTGGATCTCCACATTCGGCTGCAGCCTGTACGAATGAAGCAGAGCGGACGTTCGGTCAACAGCGTTCCAACCAACGCCGCGCTGCAGGGCAACAGTTTAGGGAAGGCCCAGTCCTGTTCTCCCTCATTCAGTCTTAATCTCAAACATTTTCAATCTCAAAATTTTTTAATTGCCCTCACTCAATATTAAAACTATTTTAACCTTAAAACTCTTAATCTGAATCTCAAACTTTAATTGCCCTCACTCAATCTTAATCTCAAACTTTCATAATCTCAAAATTTTCTTAATTTCCCTCACTTAATCTTAATCTCAAATTCTCTTAATCTTAATCTCAAAACTTTAATTGCCCTCACTCAATATTAATCCCCAACTCCCTTAATCTTACTCTCAAACTTTCGTAATCTCAAAACTTTCTTAATTGCCCTCACTCAATATTAATCTCAAACTTTCTTAATTTCCCTCACTCAATCTTAATCCCAAATTCCCTTAATCTTAATATCAAAACTGTAATTGCCCTCACTCAATATTAATCTCAAACTCCCTTAATCTTAATCTCAAACTTTCGTAAACTCAAAACTTTCTTAATTGCCCTCACTCAATATTAATCTCAAACTTTCCTAATTGCCCTCACTCAATCTTAATCTCAAACTCCTTTAATCTAAGTGATCCTCACTGGTACGTAATCTCAAATTCTCTTAATCTCAATCCTGCAGTAACAGACGCGGTGACATCACTCACTTCTCGTCGTCTCCACACGGGGCGAACGTGATCATGATGGAGCAGTCCTTCGCCGTCATGGCGACTCTATACTGGTGAACCTACCAATCCACAAATCAAACACAAAGCGTTACGGTTATGAACAGATTATAATCTCTGAACGTTCCGCGGCACCCTCACCTTCCCGACGGCGTACGTCACAGACCCGTCGTCTTCAGAGGGACAGGTCTTCAGCTTCTCCAGGAAGTTCTCGTCGTACGGACCGTCGACCTGCAGCCTGTTCCTGTACCAGACACACACACATACAGTAGGTTTTTACACTGCGCACTGGCGCCACCTGGTGCACGTGAAGCTGTAATGCAGGCCATGTACCTCTCTTTAGGGAATTTCTCCAGATGCTGCTCCACTCTCCTGTACAGAGGATACATGCCTTCGATGTCCAGGTTGTCCAGCAGCTGAACCTGGAGGATTTTAGCCAGGACGCAGTCTTTGGGTAAACCAGGGCAACCTGCACATGGGGATATATCATATACAATTATGTAACAGATGTGGGTGGCACGGTGGCTTAGTGGTTTAGCATGTTCTCCTCTCAGCACTAGGGATTCCTGGTTCAAATCCCAATCTGGGTGGAGTTTCCATGTTCTCCCCATGTTCGTGTGGGTTTCCTCCGGGTTCTCCGGTTTCCTCCCACAGTCCAAAAACATGGATCTAGTCATTTGAGTTCTCCAAATTGCCCCATATAGAGTGTGTCTGTGTGAGTGAGTGTGTGCCCAGTAATAGATTGCCCCCCTGTCCTGGGTGTATCTGCCCAGCGCCCGAAACTTTCTCCCCTGGATGGGCATGGGGAAACCCCTGACCCTAACGGAGAATAAAGCGGGAGATAATGGACTGATGTAACAGATGCATTCAAGGTTTCCTGCTCCACCTCCGTTTCTGAAACCATAGTGCATTTAATCAGCTCAACCCTTCATACACGTCATGTAAAATTTGCATGTTCTCCCATAACTTTCCTTCGAGAAGTACAGGTTTCATGTTCCAAAACACGTTTGCCCTGTACATGCCAGGATAATCCTGTGACCCTGGTGAAATACAGGTGTGCAGGTGTGGATGAGGTAGGCGGGTGGTTTCAGGTGGTCGCCTCACCGTTGCGTAACAGGTCTCTGTGCAGCGGACTGGCCTCGCACGGCGCTCTGCTCTCCACCAGCTGCACCTTCTTCTGCTCGCCGACGCGGTTGGAGTCTCCGCTGCTCAGCAGCGCGCCGTGGATCACCTGGACGAACTCGCTCAGGACGCTCCTGCTGGACTGGTGGCCATTGTAGTGGCCGCCGCTGTGGCGGAAGTACGGCCACAGGTGCTGGATGAGTTCGTTCAGGTCCGGCTGCTGCTTGGCGTCGTCTTTACAGCTGTAGATCAGTTCGCCACCCTGCAGACAGAGGGCGCCGCCATCAGAGGAGCTATGATTGAGGACGGTTTAATGCGACGCGACTGATACTGATGGAGGGAAACAGCATGGCGTGTAATTCCGGACAGAGATCACATCTCCACCCAACCCTCCCACACGTCCTCCTCCTCGTCCTCCTCCTCGTCCTACGTCCATCAGACGGGTTTCATACGACTGCCGCGGGTCTGCGGCGCTCCAACAGGGGAGCGTTCAGTCAGCAGGAAGTTAAAAGAGGAAACGAGAGGAGAAGAAGAGGAAGGAGCGACACGTCGGGTGATGGAGCGTGATTCGGAATCCGCTCAGCCGTTACACACATGATGATGCTATCTCCACCTGACTGAATATCAGAATATAATATCCAATATAGAGGCGGCACAGTGGCTTAGTGGTTTTGCATGTTCTCCCCTCAGCACTAGGGATTCCTGGTTCGAATCCCAATCTGGGTGAAGTTTCCATGTTCTCCCCGTGTCCGCGTGGGTTTCCTCCGGGTTCTCCGGTTTCCTCCCACAGTCCAAAAACATGGATCAAGTCAATTGAATTCTCCAAATTGCCCCATATAAAGTGTGTGTGTAAGTGAGTGTGTCCAGTGATAGATTGCCCCCCTGCCCTAGGTGTATCTGCCCAGCGCCCGAAACGTTCTCCCCTGGGTGGACATTATGGTCTTAATTAATGCAAAAGATTGTTGTAGGTAGTTCTGTTGGAGTGCTATATATATATATATATATATATATAGCACTCCAACAGAACTATCTACAACAATTTTTTGCATTAATTAAGACCATACAGCATTAATTCACAGGACCACCTATAGCACTTCTTCAGGACCACCTATAGAACCCTATAGTAATATTTGAAGCTTTAACTTATCAGTTGACTGAATATAAAACAGACCAGATTCTAAAACCTTGGGTTCTTTTTAAAGCTCCATCAGTACGCCGGCTCTCACTCTGATCTACACTTGGTATTCAGATCGGTCACCAAAGCAAAACACAAACAGAGTTCCCTTTGTCTGTCAGACCAGCGAGAGTCCAGCGTGAGACATCATGAGACTCGAGAGAGTGTGTGCCGGATCAGCTGCCGATTCAGACAGAGTGGAATTTTAAACCAACTTTCACTGCTGTGTTGACCCCCCCCCCTCACACACACGGTGCAGAGAGCATAACGCCGATTACAGAAAACAAACAGGGCTCTCGAATGAACCTCGTTTCAAGAATTCACCATCAGAATTCACCGTCAGTTTATTAAGCGATTATTATTTGGATATTAATTAATTAATTGGGACGTAAATTCAGACGATAGAACACTTACCTTGAAGATTTTTAAATTGTTCTGGGGTTCCTCTAGAAGGTGCTTGATTGCGAGACACATTCGCTGTTTGTTCCTGAAAAAAAGTAGTTAATTAATTAAAAAAAAAAAAAAAAAACACAACCTCAGTTCAGGATGCAGATTAAACACTGCAACAAAACACCAATCTGCTCATGGCCAAAAATCTCGCCCCCCCCACCCCAGATCACCCTTTAGAGCACTGCTGTACCTCTACAAAAATATCACAAATAAAAAAAATGTAGAGACCAAAGTATTTAGATTAAATAATAGCAACTCTCATTCCACACACAACTCCAAAAAAGATGAAATTATTGGACGGGTCAAATTTTTTGGGTTATAAGAACCAAACTCACGTCCTGGAAGCACTAATAAGGTTCCTGCACCCTATTAGTGGAACTAAGGACCATCGTGGGCTTGTGTTTAAGGAATCAGCCTTGAGCAAGACACCTAACCCCAATTGCCCCATGTGCCGTGTATAGGGCTGCCCACCGACACGGTCCTCTAAACTGACTGATCATGTGACTCCTCCCCTGCAGCACATTCAGAACCGTCTGGAGGACAGCGTTTGGAGCCGACGGCGGTCGGGTTTGCGGTTTCATTCAGCACTCACCCTGAGAAAAGGTCCAGGGGACAGTATCTGCTCAGTCGGTTCCACTTCCCGCTGGCTACCTGGACAGATAAACATCCACCAACCACGTTATTAAAACGCCGTCGACGCCGTCAAACCGCAGCCAGGTCCACAGTCTCACCTTAAAGTGCTGATGCATACAGAACCTGCACACTTTCCGCTTGCACTCCTTGGTGATGTGTTTGGAGAAGGGCAGGAAGCCGCATTTCGGCTGCGGGAGACGAAAAGGGGGATGTTATAATAAAGCAATACACTACGAGAGGACGTGGCATTACTCACATAAATCACAAAGAGGTGTTATTAGTTTCCACACACAGCGGTGTACAAGATTTATTTACAATAATACACAACCTCGAGTGTCTTATTGCCTTTATAAAACACACTATAATAAAAACCAAGCTTTGATTCATAAATGTGTTGATTAAAAACTAAATCGTTAATAATCTGGTTTTCCATGACATTCTAGTCCGGCTTTTAAAGTGAATAACGAATCACTAAATAACAGGATTCCGGTTCCGTTAACAATGAAATGCCATCTAGTAGCCAAATTACAGAACACAGTTTATAATTTATTCATTCATTATCTTTTGCTTTATCCTCTATTTGGGTTGTGGGGGGATTCCCCATGCCCATCCAGGGGAGGACATTTCGGGCGCTGGGCAGATACTCCCAGGACAGGGCGCTAATCCATCGCTGGGCACACACTCACACAGACACACTCTATATGGGGCAATTTGGAGAACTCAATTGACTTGATCCATGTTTTTGGACTGTGGGAGGAAACCGGAGAACCCGGAGGAAACCCACGTGGACGCGGGGAGAACATGAAAACTCCACCCAGATGGAGATTCGAACCGGGAATCCCTAGTGCTGAGAGGAGAACATGCTAAACCACTAAGCCACCGTGCCGCCCGGCTAATAATTACTTTTTTTAAAAACATTGGGAAAATAATGTATTGTATATCACGCATTGATACGAATGTGAAGCACTCAAGAGGTGTACGTTATTGTCAATGATGTCATCAACAGCTCAGCCAATCAGATTTGAGAACCAGAACTTGACATTTTATAATATTATAATACAGAGACGCGTTGTTAGGGAGGCCTCACCTTAATCTCCACACAAAGGGGAGGTCTGTGGTCGCCGAAGTGGCACGGCAGGAGGTGGGTGAGGTTGGGAAGGCACAGCCCGCAGCCGCTGAACGTGTCCATCACTTTGTCACATCTCAGCTCTGCAATGACGACACAGCGTTTGAGTGAGGGACGCGAAATACAGCGTGCGTATACAGATCGAAGGGGATTACGGGGCCTATCCCCGTCATGGAGCAGCCACCCCATAAAAGCCCCTGTACCATACAGTGTCCCGCCTCACCTGGACGCTCCTGCTGAACCTTCAGCGACAGCTGTCTAATGAAATCCAGCGGGAGTTTGACAACTTCCTGCGGAGCGGAGAACACAAAGACAACCTCAGGTTCACTCGACACGGCGCAACACAAACACCCCCATCTCAATAAGACCAGAGGGTCAACTCACCCCACTGTGCACGTACTTCTCCCCCAGCAGGGGCTTCATGACGCACTTGTTATAGTCCACGATGTTGAGAATGTGCTGGAAGGCCTGTTCGGCCGTCTGAGGACACAAAGGACATTTACATCAAAACATAAAGCTTCACGTGACAGCCGGGCGGGCGAGACGTTTAGAGGGCGTGTCGTCTTTGCGCACCTGATGCGTGTTCTCGGCGTCCTCTGATGGGTACTTCAAAAGCCGTAGGACTCTGGAGTGCTTTGAAGGAAAAGAAACAAAGTTTAATTCAACACAGAACGTCATCCACCTCACAGATGACTCTGTGTGTGTGTCTGTGTGTGTGTGTCCTCCACAAACATACACTGTTGTTTCAACTACCATGACATGTGACATACTTACTCTTTACGACCCTGCGAAGGTTAATAATCTCCTCAAGAGGCTTTATTGTGGCGATCTTTAGCGAGCCGTCAACAGCACCCCTCGCAGCTTGATTCAGGGCGTGTCGATGTGTCGTGCGGTCATGACGACACGATTCATGGGTGTGTTTTGGGCATAACTTTAAAAGTCAGCCGACCGATTACACGGATATTAACATTTACGCCATTTTCAGAAACTGTCATCACATTCTGCAGCAAGCAGCTAATTAATAAATAATATTAAGGACGCGGCACGGTGGCTTAGTGGTTTAGCATGTTCTCCTCTCAGCACTAGGGATTCCCGGTTCGAATCCCAATCTGGGTGGAGTTTGCATGTTCTCCCGGTGTCCACATGGGTTTCCTCCGGGTTCTCCGGTTTCCTCCCACAGTCCAAAAACATGGATCAAGTCAATTAAGTTTTTGAAATTGCCCCATATAGAGTGTGTTTGTGTGAGTGAGTGTGTGCCGAGCGATGGATTGGCACCCTATCCTGGGTCTATCTGCCCAGCGCCCGAGACGTTCTTCCCTGGATGGGCATGGGGAGCGCCCCCGCAACCCTAATAGAGGATAAAGCGGAAGATAATGGATGAATGAATATTAAGGACGAGATCCTAATGCTGGGAAAATGAATTTGGCTCACGATGTAGCGGATTCCAAGAGTGGGAGTCAGATGAGGTCGAGGTCAGGGTTCACTGAGGGCAGGACACCACTCACCCAAACCCAAATACCATGGTTTAGAGGCGTGTCCCATGTCCACTGCCCGTATGCTGCATTAACGCCAGTGCAGAGGAACACGGAGCACGGTTCACTTCCACCCCGAGTTCTAATGACGCAGAGAACCGAGACGTTTCGTTATGACGCGCGGCGCTGCATTCTTCCGTTTTCTTTGAAATCGCAGGTTTGTGTTTTCAGGGCCGAGCTGCAGACTAAAGCGGAACGTGGACGCGATTCAGCGCGAGGTCGGCGCTCGCTCATTCCGTTTACAGCGGTGTTCCGTCTTCCTCCATTTCGGCTAAGACAAAAGCAGGTTGGCCCAGAGACTCGCCGAGGAGGAATTTCAGGATCTTAAAGAAAACCAAGTGAAGGTCACTGTCGTGAGACTCAACGTCAGTGCGAGGGACCTCGAGTCAGAGAACTGATCAATACAGGAGGATTGGAAAATCAATCATTATACACAACAGTTTGGGGAAGGCCTTAATGTACTGGATGCAGTACGTGCGGTTGATACAGCCGTAGATTTCGTCCTCGTACACAAAACCTCCGTCCTTTAATGTAACATTAACCAAACCCTGATGTTACTTAATGTTTGTACATAAACACCTTCCACATGATGATCCCATGATTCAGCACTGCATGCTTCAAAACGTCACCTGACTCAGAAGGTCATCCACCCTCCATTTCCCCCACCCAACATAGAGACCGAGTTTGTAGTTTTATAATTCCAGACTGTAGTCCATTTGTGTTCTTTGTTGTTGTTAGTCCCCTGTTGGTTCTCTGTTCTCAGAACAGGTATCATTTGGGTGGTGGATTGTTGATTGCCAGTTCTGCAGTGACACTGATGTGGTGAGGGGGGGTTTTAGTGCAGCAGTACTGCTGTAGTTTCATTTAAACACCTCAGTCACACTGCTGGGATAGGACTAATGCCCCCACCCAATAACCCCTGCTCTGTGGTGGTACTATTGGGGTCCTGACCGCTAGAGAACAGAGTACACAGTATGTACTGTGGGGGTAGTTCAGTGGTTAGGGTATTAGGCTATTGGCTATCAATCTAAAGGTTGGGGGTTCAAATCCCACCTCCACTGAAGTTACCAGTGTGGGTCTTTTAGCGAGACCCTTAACCCTCATTGCTCCAGGGGGCGCTGTGATTAACCCTGTGCTCACCTTGTAAGTCTCTTTGGATAAAAGCGTCCAATAAATGACCAAATGTGATGTAATGTAATGTAGAACACAAACAGATGGAACTACAGAATGTTTCATGTACCGCCTAAATGACAAAGTCTCCTTAAATCCCTGAAACAGTCCATTTTCACAGGAAGTAAAACTTTTAATTTCAGAATCCACGTCATCGGTTCTATGCATGTCAGTAAAGTTCTTTAGGGCAGGGCAGACATCCCATACACCGCCACCACGTCCTACACTCTGATTGGCTGAGTGTACGGTCTTACTGTCTACACCGATCAGTAAATATTTTAATATATATTTTATATCTAAATTCCAGCTGCTCTAAATTGCCCCATATAGTGCATGTCTGTCCAACGATAGATTGGCACCCTGTCCTGGGTGTATCAGCCCAGCGCCCAGTACGTTCTCCCCTGGAAGGACACAATATATGTATATGTAGGAACAACTAAGGCATGAGCGGCGCCCTACATTCTAACGGCAATGCGTGAGCCGTGGTTCCTTTTTTTTTTGGACATGATTGTCATTCCAAAAAAGAGAACCGTTGAGACCGTATCAGAAGTGAGAACATTCACAGGGCCAAATTATTCTGCCGCAGTGTTTCTACACTGACTCTCCACCATTTTCCCTCCACCCAACATATAGATGGAGTTTGTAGTTTTATAATTCCAGACTGTAGTCCATCTGTGTTCTTTGTTGTTGGTTCTCTGTTGGTTCTCAGGAGCATCACAGAACAGGTATCATTTGGGTGGTGGATTGTTGATTGTCAGTTCTGCAGTGACACTGATGTGGTGAGGGGGGGTTTTAGTGCAGCAGTAGTTTCATTTAAACACCTCAGTCACACTGCCGGGATAGGACTAATGCCCACACCCAATAACCCCTGCTCTGTGGTGATACTATTGGGGTTCATTAGAACATAGCATTAGAACAGAGAACACAGTACGTACTGTAAAACACACACAGATGGACTACAGAATGGAATTATAGAACTGCAAATTCTTTTTACAGGAAGTGGAACTTGGAACATGGAGCAATAAGGGGGCGTGTCCTAACGTCTGCACCCTGTAGTTTTATAATTCCAGACTGTAGTCCATCTGTGTTCTTTGTTGTTCATCCCCTGTTGGTTCTCTGTTCTCTTTTGGTCAGGAGCATCACAGAACAGCTATCATTTGGGTGGTGGATTGTTGATTGTCGGCTCTGTTGATTGTTGATTGTCGGCTCTGTTGATTGTCTGTTGATTGTTGGCTCTGTTGATTGTTGATTGTCTCACTTCTGTGGTGGTACTATTTGGAGGTCCTGACCATTAGAGAACCGAGTACAAACACATGGACTACAGTCTGAGGTTATCGAACTACAAAGTCCATCTGTGAGTGCAGCTGATGGAGGAGATGCGTCTGGAAGGGTCACGTGGTCCATCGAACTGCCTCCTCTGATTCAGCAGGTGATAATAAAAAAACACCACAGACGTCCCGACGAGATAAAGGACGAGATAAAGGACGAGATAAAGGACGAGATAAAGGACGTGTTTACGGTGCAGATAAACAGAACGTTAAAAAAAAAAAAGGTTCGAGTTCGAGGTGCGGCCCATAAAAAAAGTTCCCTTCGGTTCTGACGTCACGTCGATCATTAACCCGCTAACGTTAGCTTAGCACTCTGACTGAAAAGATGCGAACGAATTTCCACCAACTGTCGCCGAACTGCGCTTTAATTCTCAGTGTTAAGGCAGAATTTGTGATTCGGGGGTTTTGTTTTGTTTTTGCCTCAGTCGCTGTGAGATGTGGATGAAATCGGCGCGCGCTCGGTTTTACCTGAACGTGAGAAACGACGAGGCTCTTGTTGCCCTCTCCGTGATATTTCCACTCGTTCTCGTCCATTTTGTCCACTTCCATAACACAGCTCGACGCCGGGGGGACGGGGGTTGTCGTCGAGAAAGAGTTTAAAACCGACAGACAACTCAAGATAAAGACACGGACGAAGTTTGAAAGGCGATCCGGCGCGAGCACCGAAGTCTCATCTTCTGCCGATATGTCGTTAGAGTCGGATCTTTTTTTTTTTTTTTTTAACTCGGTTCACGAGTCAACCTTTCAAACGAACCGGCATTTGATTCTTCTATGATGGCTGGCGAGGCATGCCGGTCGGTGAGTCATCCTTCAAACGACTCCCGACACGAGCGTGAGAGCAATACACCGTAATGTCTGACCTGTTTAAATCTAAATGTCACAAAATTAAACACACAGACTCCTTAAATCCACAAATATACATTTTCCAAAAAATATAAATATTAACGGAGCAAGTTTAGTATGAAATGATTTAACCTTGGCGGCGGCACGTGGCTTAGTGCTTTGGCATGTTCTCCTCTCAGCGCTGGGGATTCTCGGTTCGAATCCTAGTCTGTGTGGAGTTTGCATGTTCTACCCCGTGTCCACGTGGGTTTCCTCCGGGTTCTCCGGTTTCCTCCCACAGTCCAAAAACATGGATCAAGTCAATTGAGTTCTCCAAATTGCCCCATATAGAGTGTGTCTGTGTGAGTGAGTGTGTGTCCAGTGATAGATTGGCATCCTGTCCTGGGAGTATCTGCCCAGCGCCTGAAACGTTCTCCCCTGGATGGGCATGGGGAACCCCACCGCGACCCTAATAGAGAATAAAGAAGGATAAAGAAGAAGATGATGGGTGTATTATTTAACCTTTTATTATTGTAAAGTTTGTTTTACAAAGATTTTTAATTTTAACTGTAATGTTTATTTACAGGTCGTCAAGGTGGCTTAGTGGTTTAGCATGTTCTCCTCTCAGCACTAGGGATTCCCGGTTCGAATCCCAATCTGGGTGGAGTTTTCATGTTCTCCCTGTGTCCGCGTGGCTTTCCTCCGGGTTCTCCGGTTTCCTCCCACAGTCCAAAAACATGGATCAAGATCAATCTGTGTGAGGGAGTGTGTGTCCAATGATGAATTGCCTCCCTGTGCAGGGTGTCTCTGCCCAAGACGTTCTCCCCTGGATGGGCATGGGGAACCCAAAGTTCAAGTTCAAGTTATTTATTTATAGAGCGCTTTTTACAGCAGTACATTGTCACAAAGAAGCTTCACAGAATGAAAAGAGAAAGTGTAGATTTCATAGCCGTGCCTCGGCCCTGTCCGGCCTCCAGTCTGAGCACACCTTCAGTCTTCTGTCCGAATTCCAACATCGTCTCAAACGGGAGAAACCAGTTCTCAGGACAGGACGTTCACAGAGATGAGTCCCATCTTCACGATTCAGGACAGAACCCGTTCCAAATCCTACCCTGAGAACAGAAACCCTGACTCAACAGAGACATATCTATCATATCTATCAGGGTCGCGGGAGGGGGGGGAGGGGAGGTTCCCCATGCCCATCCAGTGGAGAATGTCTCAGGCGCTGGGCAGATACACCCAGGACAGGACGCCAACCTATCGCTGGACACACACTCACTCACACAGACACACTCTATATGGGGCAATTTGGAGCACTCAATTGACCTTGATCCATGTTTTTGGACTGTGGGAGGAAACCGGAGAACCCGGAGGAAACCCACGCGGACACGGGGAGAACATGGAAACTATGCCCAGAAGGGGATTCGAACTGGGAATCCCCAGCGCTGAGAGGAGAACATGCCAAACCACTAAGCCAGCGTGCCGCCCCCACTTATAAGCACACAGACTCCTTAAATCCCCAAATATAATTATTTCAAAAATATATAAATATTAACGGAGCAAACACTTAACGGAAAATGATTGACTCCATTACACAGTTTAGTATAATAGTTATTTCATTTAATTTAATTTACTTTTTCAACTTTATTGTTTATTTACAAACACGGTTCAAGGTGACGCCACCAGTGTACAGTGAAGGCTCGAGGACTGAACGAGTCGAGTCATTCAGAAGGAGTTGATTCGATTCAAATAGCTCATGGAAAAGATTCGGAATGCCTATTTATACTGTCCACTCAACGAACGATGCGCTTCCCGCTACGTCATCGGTGACACCCGTCCTACGCTCTGATTGGCTGGATCAGCCACGGCTTCTGATAGCGTCTTTATTTTAAAGTTCACAATAAAAGATTAAGAACTTTAGAACATGCTGAACTACTGATAACATAAAGAGTCAGCGGTGATTAAAATAAAAAACACGTGGTATAATCACTGACTGATTCGGGAGAACTATCCCTTCATCCATTATCTCCCGCTTTATCCTCTATTAGGGTCGCGCGGGGGGGGGGGGGTTCCCCATGCCCATCCAGGTGAGAACGTTTTGGGCGCTGGGCAGATACACCCAGGACAGGGGGGCAATCTTTCACTGGACACACTCACACAAACACTCTATATGGGGCAATTTGGAGAACTCAATTGACCTTGATCCATGTTTTTGAACTGTGGGAGGAAACTGGAGAACCCGGAGGAAACCCACGCGGACACAGGGAGAACATGGAAACTCCACCCAGATGGGGATTCGAACCAGGAATCCCTAGTGCTGAGAGGAGAACATGCTAAACCACTAAGTCACCGTGCCGCCCTCAGAAGTATATGCTTCTAATTTTCTAAGAACAGTTTAAGGAAGGCCCATTTCTGTATCAGCAAGATGTTGTTTAGCATGTTCTCCTCTCAGCACTAGGGATTCCCGGTTCGAATCCCCATCTGAGTGGAGTTTCCATGTTCTCCCCAGGTCCGCGTGGGTTTCCTCCGGGTTCTCCGGTTTCCTCCCACAGTCCAAAAACATGAATCAAGGTCAATTAAATTCTCAAAATTGCCCCATATAGTGTGTCTGTGTGAGTGAGTGTGTGTCCAGCGATAGATTGCCCCCCTGTCCTGGGTCTATCTGCCGAGCGCCTGAGACATTCTCCCCTGGATGGGCATGGGAACCCCCCCCCCCCGCCACCCTAATGGAGGATAAAGGGGAAGATATGAATGAATGGAGATATTTCTTACTAAACTCTAATCGTGGCTGAAAGCTCCTCCCTGTCGGCGACTTCTGACAGCAGCTTGAGGTCACATGACGAAGAGGATTGGGGGGGGGGTGTCTTTTATTCTGAAAAAATAAAGTATTGAGCGTCACGTGAACGAGACCAGTCCAACACACAGAGTTCCGTGTTTATGATGCGCCGCAGGTTTACATCGTAATTAGGGTTTTTAATCTTAATTAGTTAATTACAGAACGATGCTGTCGCGACTGTTAAAGGAGCATCAACTCAAACAGAACGAGCGGAAGGAGCTGCAAGGTTGGACTTTTATTGTAGACACAACGTCAGCTCTGTTTTTATAAAAAAAATCCTCCTCTATCAATAACAATCGCTTTTTACAATAAACACGTCATTCTGCATCGAGCGAACGAAAGGCGATTATTAATTAACGCTAAATATGAATAATAATTCAATGTACGGCTTACTGTTAAGAACGGACGCGGAATCTACATTCATCTGTAATGCAGTTGTTCGGATTACCGTGATCTCGATTATAGTGTTCCATGACGAACGTCATCGGTCAAAAATGTACAATTTTAAGAATGTTATGATTTAATAAAGATTATTTTCGTTTAGAAATCCACAAAGTAAAAGACGGCTTTTCTATCTGCTAAATTACAGACAATAAAAAAATTAGCTTCGGATTGTAATATAAATGACGTGGTATAATGTAAAATAATGTACATTGAAGTTAAAAGTGCGAACAACAATTAAATAATTACAATAGCATTATGGCTTAGTGGTTTAGCATGTTCTCCTCTCAGCATTAGGGATTCCCGGTTCGAATCCCAATCTGGGTGGAGTTTCCATGTTCTCCCCGTGTCCGTGTGGGTTTCCTCCGGGTTCTTCGGTTTCCTCCCACAGTCCAAAAACATGGATCAAGTTAATTGAATTCTCAAAATTGCCCCGTTTATAGTGTGACTGTGTGAGTGAGTGTGTGCCCAGCGATGGATTGGCACCCTGTCTTGGGTCTATCTGCCCAGCGCCCGAGATGTTCTCCCCTGGATGGGCATGGAGAACCCCCCCCCCCGCGACCCTAATAGAGGATGAAGCGGAAGATAATGAATGAATGAATTATGGCTTAGTGGTTTAGCATGTTCTCCTCTCAGCACTAGGGATTCTCGGTTCGAATCCCCATCTGGGTGGAGTTTCCATGTTCTCCCCGTGTCTGTATGGGTTTCCTCCGGGTTCTTCGGTTTCCTCCCACAGTCCAAAAACATGGAGCAAGTCAATTGAATTCTCAAAATTGCCCCATATAGAGTGTGTGTGTGTGAGTGATTGTGTGCCCAGCGATAGATTGGCGTCCTGTCCTGGGTCTATCTGCCCAGCGCCCGAAACATTCTCCCCTGGATGGGCATGGGGAACCCCCCCCCCCTCGCGACCCTAATAGAGGATAAAGCGGAAGATAATGGATGGATGAATAAATGTTGTGAATACGAGCAGCAGCATGTTCTGCTGCGTAAATGTACAGCGAACAGTGACATCTAGTGGTAGACTAGAGTAAGCGCTACTCGGTGCTGTATTGTTATGACAGAAATGAGTTTCTAAATTATAATTAAAAAATGAAAATTCAGTTAATTCGATTTTCTTCCATAAAGCAATCGAATTAACAGAGTTTCCCTTTTTTATTACAATTTAGAAACGAAATTTTCCCGGTGTAAATCCCAATCTGGGTGGAGTTTCCATGTCCTCCCCGTGTCCGCGTGTGTTTCCTCCAGGTTCTCAGTTTCCTTCCACAGTCCAAAAACATGGATCAAGTCAATTGAATTCTGCTAATTGCCCCATATAGAGTGTGTCTGCATGTGTTAGTGTGTGTCCTCCCATAGATTGTCCCCCTGTCCTGGGTGTATCTGCCAAGTGCCTGAAACGTTCTCTCCCATGACCCTAATAGAGGATAAAGCGGGAGATAATGGAGGGATGGAACTCTGTACAGTCACGTGATGGTCACTCACTCATTCGCCCTCTTTCCTCTCCGTCTCAGAGAAACGCCGGCGTGAAGCCATCGCGGCAGCCACCTGTTTAACGGAGGCCCTGGTGGATCACCTCAATGTGGGGTAAGGGAGGAACATTCTGGAACTTGGAGCAGAATAAACGCATGACTAAGTTATTTAATAAATCGCCGGACAGAAATAGAAACGGAGCCGGAACATGTGACGTGACGCGGCGCTCATTAATCTGGATTTGTGGAGACCGGCATTCCACAGGATTATAATCCCAGCACGTCGTGTGGATCTGATGGTGACGGGGTCTTTAATCTGGTTGTTTCATAGCGTGGCCCAGGCGTACGTCAACCAGCGCAAGCTGGACCACGAGGTGAAGACGCTGCAGGTGCAGGCCGGACAGTTCGCCAAACAGACGTCGCAGTGGATCAGCATGGTGGAGAACTTCAACCAGGCGCTGAAGGTACGAGACAACCGGCCTTCCCCAAACTGTTCTCGCACGCAGTTGCCCAAAACACATGGCGGCGATGTGCCAAATAAAACGCATGATTTTAATAATAAAGCGGCGTTTGGGTCTTAAGTGGGTGGCACGGTGGTAGGGATTCCTGGTTCGAATCCCCATCTGGGTGGAGTTTCTTTGTTCTCCCCGTGTCCGCATGGGTTTCCTCCGGGTTCTCCGGTTTCCTTCCACAGTCCAAAAACATGGATCGAGGGCAATTGAGGTTTCCAAATTGCCCCATATAGAGTGTGTTTGTGTGAGTGAGTGTGTGTCCAGTAGAATGGTGTCCTGTCCTGGGTGTATCTGCCCAGCGCCCGAAACATTCTCCCCTGGATGGGCATGGGGAACCCCCCCGTGACCCTAGTAGATGATGGATGGATGGTTCTAAAGCATGTTCTTATTTTTTGTCTCCAGGAAATCGGGGATGTGGAGAACTGGGCGCGCAGCATCGAGATGGACATGAGGACCATCGCCACGGCGCTGGAGTACGTCCACAAGGGACAGATTCAGGCCACGTCGTCATAAACTACGGCACACCCTCAGACTCCGCTTTATCGTAACGATGGCCGGGACCGGAGCGGTGGAACCGGGTTGGGGGGGTGGTCCGGGTTCCACAGCTTGGGGGGTGGGGGAACGTGTTATTATGATGTCATGATCTGGAGCTCTTGTATAACCCCCCCCCCACACACACACACACACACACACTCTGAGGTTTTAAACCCAAACCTCAGACCTCATTAACTTTATATTTAATAAATGTTTCTGTCAAAATAAAAAATGTCCGTCCGTCCATCTGACTGTGTGTCCGAGTGTGTGTGTGTGTGAGTGTGTGTGTCTCCGCGACCCTAGTAGAGGATAAAGCGGAAGATAATGGATGGATAGTTTTCACAGGGGCGGCACGGTGGATTAGTGGTTGGTATGTTCTCCTCTCAGTGCTAGGGATTCCAAATTCGAATCCCAATCTGGGTGGAGTTTTCATGTCCTCCCCGTGTCCGCGTGGGTTTCCTCCGGGTTCTCCGGTTTTCTCCCACAGTCCAAAAACATGGATCAAGTCAATTGAGTTCTCCAAATTGCCCCATATAGAGTGAGTCTGTGTGAGTAAGCGTGTGTCCAGTAATAGACTGGCGTCCTGTCCTGGGTGTATCTGCCCAGAGCCCGAAACGTTCTCCCCTGGATGGACATGGGGAACCCCCCCCCCCCCATCCATGGATGGATGGTTCTCACAGACATCATGATGATTTAAAGGCCGGTCATTTAGCCGCTGGCCGTGACGTCACAGCTGCGCCCACAGCCCCGTTTCTTCCTTTCTTTAACATCTCACCAGATTATTCTTTTATATAATAAAAGTCCTGCTTTGTTTCCTTAAGTTTCTATTTTTGGAAACATTATAAAAGGACGTATTTTCTTCCAGTCTGCTGAATGTCCTCAAAGAGTTTAACCTCCTCCACCTTAATCAGGTTCAGCTAAGCTGCACTAATGAGCGGGCGGCGCCGTCACATGGGACTGAGGGTATTAAAATAAAGACAAATAAATCCTTTCTTTAATGTTTTTCACATTAAATATAATAATAATAATAATAATAATTAAGATCCCATGACCATTCATTCATTCATTCATTCATAATCTTCTGTTTTATCCTCTATTAGGGTGGCTGGGGGGTCCCCATGTCCATCCAGGGGAGAATGTCAATCTATCGCTGGGCACACACACACTCACTCACTCACACACACACACACACACACACACACACACACACACACACACACACACACACACACACACTCTATATGGGGCAATTTTGAGAATTCAATTGACCTAGATCCATGTTTTTGGACTGTGGTAGGAAACCGGAGAACCCGGAGGAAACCCACGCGGACATGGGGAGAACATGGAAACTCCACCCAGATGGGGAGTCAAACCGGGAATCCCTAGCGCTGAGAGGAGAACATGCTAAACCACTAAGCCCGATCCTGTGACTAATGGAGATATATATAGAGCAGCACTCAAACGTTAGACACGCCCCCTTTCTGCTCCACATATTGCTCCATGTTCTCAGTTCCACTCTCTGTAAAGATGGACTTTAGTTCTACAATCACATTTTGTAGTTCTATAATTCCATTCTGTAGTCCATCTGTGTGTTCTACAGTACATACTGTGTTCTCTGTTCTAATGGTCAGAACCTCAATACTACCACCACAGAGCAGGGGTTATTGGGTGGGGGCATTAGTCCTATCCCAGCAGTGTGACTGAGGTGTTTAAATGAAACTACAGCAGCACTGCTGCACTAAACCCCCCCACCACCACATCAGTGTCACTGCAGAACTGACAATAAACAATCCACCACCCAAATAGTACCTGTTCTGTGATGCTCCTGACCAACAGAGAACAGAGAACCAACAACAAAGAACACAGATGGACTACAGTCTGCAATTATAAAACTACAAAGTCCATCTGTATGATCCATCCATTATCTTCCACTTTATCCTCTATTACGGTCCCCATGTCCATCCAGGGGAGAACATCTTGGGCGCTGGGCAGATACACCCAGGACAGAGGGGCAATCTATCACTGGACACACACTTACTCACACAGACACACACTATATGGGGCAATTTGGAGAACTCAATTGACCTTGATCCATGTTTTTGGACTCTGGGAGGAAAGTGGAGAACCCGGAGGAAACCCATGTGGACACGGGGAGAACATGTAAACTCCGCCCAGATTGGGATTTGAACCGGGACCCTCTATTAGGGTCGCGGGAGGAGGGGGTTCCCCATGTCTATCCAGGGGAGAACGTTTCGGACGCTGGGCAGATACACCCAGGACAGGGTGCCAATCTATCACTGAACACACACTCACTCACACACACACACACACACTATATGGGGCAATTTGGAGAACTCAATTGACTTGATCGATGTTTTTGGACTGTGGGAGGAAACCAGAGAACCCAGAGGAAACCCATGCAGACCTGGGGGGAACATGGAAACTCCACCCAGATTGGGATTCGAACCGGGAATCCCTAGCGCTGAGAGGAGAACATGCTAAACCACTAAGCCACCGTGCCGCATCCATCTATATGATAAGTGGAGGAAATCGATGATGGAGCAGAAAGGGGGCGTGGCCTCATGGACACATCCCCTTTGACCTTTCACCCACTTGGTTTATGGGCTTTATCTCTCTGAGAAACGAATGAAAGCCTGAGGGCCCTGCACACAAAGCTGCTTCTTGACTTCGAACCTCTGTTGTTGACGATTTCGAATAGTGTTCCACTGTTCCGCTGAATGTGTGGACCCAAGGAGACGTCCAAGGGGTTCTGAATTGTCCATTTCGTTCATCAGCGGGTGATTAGAACCAAGATAGCGAGGTGCGGATCTGCAAAAAAAAACAAGTTCGACGTTCCAGACACATGGAGTTACGTAAGTAATCGGAATTCTGCTTTCTGGACTCCCTTCATATGTCATTTCAATCCCACCCTCTACACCTACCCACACACACACACACACACACACACACACACACACACACACATAAATTAGAAGCCTAAGACGTCAGCGGGGGACCTGCCTCCCCGAGGGACAAGGCTCCGTGAGAACCACGCTCACTCAGTGCAGAAGGAAACGACAGACGGAACACACGGCTGACGCTCGCTGAGGAGAACAGGTAAGAACCTGATCAAGCATTTCACACTTGTGGTGCGAGTGTGTGTGTGTGAGCGTGTGTGTGTGTGTGTGTGTGTGTGTGTGAGTGTGTGATGAACGGCTGCAGAACAACGGAACACCCAACAAAGACCTGATGAACAGAAGCATCAGGGAACATCAGGTTCCACACCCCCGCCTTCCTACAGCGCCGTTTAAATAGCAACGCTGCGTGTGAATATATCTCCCCGATGGGCGTGGCCGGCTCGTAATGAGGCGTGTTTAGGTACGTTACCATGGCGACGGAAAACATCCCTCTGCGGACGTGGACGGTCAGTCGTCGGTCTCTATCGTTGAGTGGTGGAGCATCAACACGGCGCCACCGTGTGTCCAACGCCACGGAACGCTGAGACCAACGGAACGCTATTAAATCTGTACAGAGGACGCACATCCATAGAACACACTATACTGTGGATTCTCCATTCACAGGAACATGGGCAGCGCATTAGTGGTCCACCAAAGTCAGAGCGCCACCTGGTGAATAATGGGAACAACGAGGGACACGCCGATTGGTTTGTTGCATGATAAACACAGCCATCCATCCAATCATTGTCGCGTTGGGGCGGGGGTAGGGGCGGGGTTCCCATGCCCATCCAGGGGAGAACGTCTCGGGCGCTGGGCAGATACACCCAGGACAGGACGCCAATCTATCACTGGACACACACTCACTCACACAGACACACTCTATATGGGGCAATTTGGAGAATTCAATTGACCTTGGCGGCACGGTGGCTTAATGGTTTAGCACGTTTGCCTCTCAGCACTAGGGATTCCCAGTTCGAATCCCAATCTGGGTGGAGTTTCCATGTTCTCCCGTGTCCACGTGGGTTTCCTCCGGGTTCTCCGGTTTCCTCCCACAGTCCAAAAACATGGATCAAGTCAATTGAGATCTCTAAATTGCCCCATATAGAGTGTGTCTGTGTGAGTGAGTGTGTACCCAGCGATGGATTGGCGCCCTGTCCTGGGTGTATCTGCCCAGCGCCCGAAACCTGGATGGGCATGGGGAACCCCCCCGCGACCCTAATAGAGGATAAAGCGGAAGATAATGGATGAATGAATAATAATGAATTGACCTTGATCCATGTTTTTGGACTGTGGGAGGAAACCCGGAGAACCCGGAGGAAACCCACGCGGACACGGGGAGAACATGGAAACGCCACCCAGATTGGGATTCGAACCGGGAATCCCCAGCGCTGAGAGGAGAACATGCCAAACCACTAAGCTACCGACAAACACACCCATGAAGCATTAAATGATGGCAAATGTATCATACAGAACCAAACAGAGCTTTAAGAAAACGATGAGAAAACTGGAACCTGGATGGCATGGGAACCCGAGAACTCGATGACATCATCATCATCATCATCATCATCATCATCATCATCATAATCCAGGCTTACGTCTCAAACAATAGACAAACGTAAGCCCGCCCCGCACGCAGAACCTCCGTTAGCCGGTTCTTTAATTGCCTGTGCTGCTTCATAAGAGCTTCTTTGAACAGATTCTGCTGCAGGACCTTTTCCAATCTCCGCATTTCACTCTGCCTCACACGCTTTAGGGCTCTAAGAGGCTTACGGGGTTCTGCTGGAGCTTAGAAAACAATACACCAACACACTGCCCACGGGCCCGTAGGGGTAGCAGTCCCCGCCTGTTGAATAAGAGCCTTAAGTCCAGATGGATTGAGGAACACGGCTTGGTTCATGTGAGAGCTGGCTCCTGAATTGTTGCTCCGTTTTGTGGAACCGTCCAACCGTCATGGCCTTTAGAACCCGATGGCGTTGGGACGATCTGAAAACCTGAGAGCACATTAAAGGTTTATAACATGGGGGGGGGGTTCCCCATGCCCATCCAGGGAAGAAAGTTTCGGGCGTTGGGCAGATACACCCAGGACAGGACGCCAATCTATCTCTGGACACACACTCACTCACACACTCTATATGGGGCAATCTGGAGAACTCAATTGACGAATGAAGCATTAAATGATGGCAAATGTGTCATATAGAAGCAAACAAACAGAGCTTTAAGGAAACGATGAGAAAACTAGAACCTGGATGGCATGGGAGCCCGAGAACTCGATGACATCATCATCATCATCATCATCATCCAGGTTAATGTCTCAAACAATAGACAATCTAGAGAATTCAAGGGCCCGAAACGTTCTCCCCTGGATGGGCATTGGGGCCCCCATCCCCCCATGACCCTAATATAGGATAAAGTGGAAGATAATGGATGGATGGAATTCACATTGAATCAGAGTTTTTGGACTGTAGGAGTAAATCAGAGAACCCACACAATGGACACGGGGAGAACTCCACATAGATCGGGATTCGAACCCAGATCCCCAGCGCTGAGACGTGCTGACACCTACACCATTACAATGGTAGCATTAGGTTCTGATGTTCTAATGATGTGGGTTCTGTGTGTTCAGGTTCCAGCTGCGTGTCGTTTGGAACCCGCCGTCCTCCAGACGGATCATGGACCTGCAATGGATCTCCGAACATATCGGGTAGAGATGTGCACTCACCCACGTCGCGCCTGCCGTGGTGCGTCACGGCGGCTCTTGTTTTAGGCTTTGCGTTTTTTGGTATGTTCTCCTCAGTAGCCACCACCTGCCGTCGTACGTGCTGGGCGCCGCCGTCCTGCTGTGGGTATTGATCTGGCTCATCCGGGACCGTCTGGAGATCGAGCGGATCAATGAGAAGTACGTCTTCGTCACCGGCTGCGACTCCGGCTTCGGGAACCTGCTGTGCAGACGCCTGGACCGGCGCGGGTTCCACGTGCTGGCTGGATGTCTGACCGAGAAAGGGGCGGATGACCTGAACCGGGTGACGGGGCCCCGTCTGAAGACCTGCATCCTGGACGTAACCAGCAGCAACAGCATTCAGAACGCTGTGGAGTGGACCAGGAAAGAAACCGGAGGTGGAGGTGGGTGGAGTCAACGTTCTAAAAACATGGGTTAAAAAAAAAAAAATGTTAAAAAATGAAGACTATGGGAGGAAACCAGAGAACCCGGAGGAAACCCACATGGACTCGGGAAGAACATGAAAACTCCACCCAGATTGAAGGCGGACGTGCCACCCTATATATATATATATGTATATATATATATATATATATATATGGCAGCACGGTGGCTTAGTGTTTAGCATGTTCTCCTCTCAGTGCTAGGGATTCCCAGTTCAAATCCCAATCTGGGTAGAGTTTCCATGTTCCCCCCTGTGACCGCATGGGTTTCCTCCGGGTTGTCCGGTTTCCTCCCACATTCCAAAAACATGGACAAGGTCAATTGAATTCTCCAAATTGCCCCATATTGAATGGGGCATATATTTATTTATTTATATTTATATATATATATATATATATATATATATATATATTTTTTTAATAAAAACACACACACACACATATACATTATATATATATATATATATATATATATATATATATATATATATATATATATATATATATATATATATATATATACACACACACACACACACACATACACATATATATGTATGTATATACAGATATAAGTATATATATATATATATATTACACACATGACATACTACTTACTACACTGCAGGGAGACGGGTCAGTACGTCCGAATACGCAGTAGGCATCCTCATTATGACGTTATGAGGTTCTCTGCATCCTCAGCTCACTGTGATTTCCCATGATTCATCTGGAGCTGAATCACTTGTTCAAGCTGAAGACGTAAAAAGTAAACAAAAAAAATAAATGGACCCTATCCCAGTGTTCATAAGGCAAACCATACAAACGCTTTCATGCATTCACATCAATAGGGCAAATTAAATGCCTCCATCACCCCCTCACTCGCGTTCAACCTGCCCACCCACTGGCATTTCCTACCCCGGCAGGACTGTGGGGAATCGTGAACAACGCGGGATGCTCTCTACCCATGGGCCCCTCCGAGTGGATGAGGATCGAGGACTACCACAACGTACTGAGGGTCAACATGAGTGGTGTGATCGAGACCACCACACACTTCCTCCCTCTGGTGAAGAAGGCGCGGGGCAGGATCGTCAACGTGGCCTCAGTGTTGGGGAGGGTGGCGGCCAACGGGGGTGGATACTGCATCTCTAAGTTTGCCGTGGAAGCGTTCTCCGATTGTCTGAGGTAACCGCACTGCAGCATGGTTTATAAAGGGTTTTTCACAAATTACGCCTTTATTATAGCGATACGATACGAGAGGGCGTAGCATTATTTGGAATAAATCACATGAAGAGGTGTTATTAGTCCCTGAGGCGTAGTGGAGTACAGTTACACCTCTTTATGTGATTTAATCACAATAATACACTATACTATAATAATATAGTTAAACACTATAATAAGGAAACAAGCTTTGTTTCAGAAATACGTTTATTAAAAGCAAAATCGTTAATAATCTGCTCTTCGGTGACGTAATGTAGTCCGGTTTTTAAAGCGAAAACTGATCGCTGAGTAACAGGATTCTCTAACAATCTAACAATCACTGCCCTCTAGTGGCCAAATCACAGAACATGGCTTATAAAAAGAGCGTAACAGTTTTAGTTTAATGTTTATATTAATCTGTATTTTTTTTATTTATAATGTATATTGAAATCAGAGGTGTGTGTTATTGTCATTGTCATTGTTACGGCTGGACAAGCAGCTCAGCCAATCAGATTTAAGGATCGGAACTACCGTTATTATATATATATATATATATATATATATATATATATATATATATATATCATCATTAAAATAACAATCGTCCAAAGTCAGAGTGCACCTGGCTGTTAAATGCGGATTGGTTTATCGCATGTGACGCCCAAAAAACAACCATGAATCTCGTCGTCATAACAGCAGCGACACAATGACTCAACCTACATCACGCTGCGGGGGGCGCGGTTGACAGCCCGCTAAAGATCGCTATAATAAAGCCGCTCAAAACGCCGTGTGGTGAGTTGTAAGGAGTATATAAACCTCCTCTGGGTCCTAAAGAGAATTTTAAATGGGGAGGTAATAGAAGCAACGGGGAGCTAGTATAGAACACACACACACAAACATACACACAAAAACACACACACACCTTATGTATAACATTTCTAATGTTTTTCAGGAGGGATATTCAGCATTTTGGGGTCGACGTGTGCATCATCGAACCCGGGTTCTTCAAAACTCAAGTGACCAACCTGGAAATGCTCGAGCGGGAACTTCATCGCCTCTGGAAGCAGCTGACCCCCGACGTCAGGGAGAGTTACGGCGAGCAGTACCTGGATAAGTGTGGGTACTCCTGCCGAATTACCCCACTCCATATCTGCACCCATCCACCCCTTAAATTAAAACACTCCCCTGAATTCATTATATACAGACGGACCAATCAAAACAACCCAAAACATTTGAGGTTTTATATGAGAATGGATGGGGGGGGGGGGGGGGGGGCACGGTGGCTTAGTGGTTTAGCATGTTCTCCTCTAAGCACTAGGGATTCCCGGTTCGAATCCCCATCTGGGTGGAGTTTGCATGTTCTCCCCGTGTCCATGTGGGTTTCCTCCGGGTTCTCCGGTTTCCTCCCACAGTCCAAAAACATGGAGCAAGGTCAATTGAATTCTCCAAATTGCCCCATATAGAGTGTGTCTGTGTGAGTAAATGTGTGTTCAGTGATAGATTGCCCCCCTGTCCAGGGTGTATCTGCCAAGCGCCCCTCCCCCCACAATTCTAGTAGAGGATAAAGTGTAAATTGTAAATTGTGAGAGCGACCGCGCCCCTCTGTTCCAACCTCCGTTCTGTTTTCTCTCATTTCAGACATTAAGGTCCAGCGGTTGATCATGAACGGCATTTGCGACGCAGATCTGAGCAAAGTGACCGACTGCATGGAACACGCGCTGACCGCCGCTCACCCGAGAACCCGCTACAGCGCCGGCTGGGACGCCAAACTGCTCTGGCTGCCCATCTCGTACATGCCCTCTTGGGTGGTCGACGTTGCGCTCAGACTGGTGCTGCCTCGGCCTACGAAGAGCGTTTTGAAGATTTAATATTGTTATTATCATCATCATCATTATTATTTTCAGAGCCAGTATTTTTTTTTTGATTGTATGATGAGCTTAATAAACAAAAGCTACATGTATGTGTATGATCCGCTGTGATTGGTGGAGGCATCTTATCACGTTTGATGTTCTGTAATTATGCGATATAATAAAAGCTTTTCACACAGAACTGAAATAATGAAAGTCTTCCCGTCAGGTCACTTCATACACCGCCGTTGCACATTGCAGTGTATTTATCTGCTTGGCGCGTGACCCGGGTTTGTGCATTAACGCGTCATTGGTAGCACTGCGTCGCTGGCGATCAGATAATCAGAGCACACGGGCTCTTAAAGGGAACGGCAAGGGACACGCTGATTGGTTTATCTCACGTAATTCCCAAAAACACACTCATGAATCACGTCGTCATGACATCAGCGACACACAGACACGCCCAAAATCAAGTTGCGGGGTGCGCGGTTGGAAAGAGTGTATAAACCTCCACAGGGTCTAAAGAGCACGTCGAATGTCGATCCCCATGCCCATCCAGGGGAGAACGTTTCAAGCGCTGGGAAGATAAACCCAGGACAGGACGCCAATCTATCACTGGACACACACTCACTCACTCACACACACACTCTATATGGGGCAATTTGGAGAATTCAATTGACCTTGATCCATGTTTTTTGGACTGGGGAGGAAACCGGAAAACCCGGAGGAAACCCATGCGGACACGGGGAAAACAAGGAAACTCCACCCAGATGGGGGTTCGAACCGGGAATCCTAGCGCTGAGAGGAGAACATGCCAAACCACTAAGCCACTATGCTGCCTGTTTTCGAACCCATAAATCCAATATCTTTCTCCTAATCTTGTACTAGGAT
>JAFMOD010000574.1:491936-510057 GCA_019802435.1 Corydoras maculifer | reverse complement strand
CCCCCCCCCCCCCAGCGGTCATACAGGTGTGGGTCTGTTCTCAGGACTGGAGGACCATCTTTTCCACACTATAACGGAGGGACAGGACCGGATTCCCATCTCTCATTTCACCAGCGTGAGTCTGTCATTAACACACTGAGGTCACGGGGGGGGGGGGGAGTCCGGGAGGTAGACAAGGGATGAGTTAGGTGGGGTGCTTTAGAGAGAAATTTGGGGAGGCGAGATGGAGATAGCTTTATTGGCAGAGGGATGCTGAGGACGTACAGCATGGTGACTTAGCGGTTTAGCATGTTCTCCTCTCAGCTCTAGGGATTCCTGGTTCGCATACCAATCTGGGTGAAGTTTCCATGTTCGCCCTGTATCCATGTGGGTTTCCTCCGGGTTCTCCGGTTTCCTCCCACAGTCCAAAAACATGGATGAAGGTCAATTGAATTCTCCAAATTGCCACTTATAAAGTGTGTGTGTGTGTGAGTAAGTGTGTGCCCAGCGATAGATTGCCCCCCTGTCCTAGGTGTATCTGCCCAGCACCCGAAACTTTCTCCCCTGGATGGGCATGGGGAACCTCCCCCCCCCATGAAGCGGAAAGATAATGGATGGCAGGATGCTGAGGATGGAGGAGAGAAGGGGCAAAGAGGAGGGTGCAGGGCACAGGTGGTTGGGGTGATGGAGGAGGAAATTTAGGACGGATTGTGAAGGTGAAGAATAGTGATCCGCTGTGGCGCACCCTAGTGGAAACGACTAAAAAAAGCCGTCGTAATTAGTCAGAATTCTCAATAAGGCTTTTAAAACAGTTGATGTTCCAATTCATCCCTGTGGTTGGAGGTGGTGTGTAGGTCACTGAATGAGCGTCCTGCTGATTCGAGTCTCCTGTGTCTCAGGCGGTTAAGAGAACGGGACTCCTGACGTCCGACCCGCGTCTGAAGTACTGCATGGAAAAGCTCCGCCAGGCCGTGAGGGAATCCCCCGGTGACATCATGATGGACCGACAACTTTTCCACAGGTGTGTTACATCCTTAATGACCCCCTTACCCCCCAGGCATGCCTCGTTCAAACCCGTGGTTTAAATAGCAACCATGCGTGTGGATATAGCTCCACCGATGGGTGTGGCCATCTCAAAACGAAGTACATTACTGCCGTATCGCCATCTTGGCGATGGAAAGCACTAGTGATTCTTAACTGGTGGGTCGTGTCCCAGAAGTGGGTTGTGGACCCGTTCCAAAAAAATACATAAAAAAAATATGTGAAATAATAAAAATTTAATTAAAAAAAATGTTCGTCAGATTTTCCGTTATTTTTCTTGGAAAAAAAAAAAGACACAGAGAAAGAAACACGTCAGATGCATACGGCGTTCTTGTTGCCATGGTAACCACTATTTGTTTTCCAGTTAGCCTTCTCTTTAAATTTGCAATGATGTGTGTGAGGGCAAAATGCAAATTTAATGCAGAGTATTACAACCTAGATTTTCCTTTATAGCTGACGAGGTTTTAGTTTCGCAAATAAAACTTTGCTCCAAAATTTACTTATATGATTAAATTCGTATAAAGGCTGTTTTTTCAAAAATACATTCGTTTGGTTGTGGCGGCACGGTGGCTTAGTGGTTTAGCATGTTCTCCTCTCAGCGCTGGGGATTCCCGGTTCGAATCCCAACCTGGGTGGAGTTTCCATGTTCTCCCCGATTCCGTGTAGGTTTCCTCCGGGTTCTCCGGTTTCCTCCCACAGTCCAAAAAACGTGGATCAAGGTCAATTGAGTTCTCCAAATTGCCCCATATAGAGTGTGTGTGTGAGAGAGTGTGTGCTCGGTGATAGATTGCCCCCCCTGTCCTGGGTGCATCTGCCCAGCGCCCGAAACATTCTCCGCTGGATGGGCATGGGGAACCCCCCCCCCCCTCCCACGACCCTAATAGAGGATAAAGCAGAAGATGATGGATGGATGGACATTTGTTTGGTTTGTATTCTATAAAAGTGGGTTGTGACTTTATGACGATGAGAAACCATGGGTTCGGGCGGAGACCGTTTGAGAACCCCCGTTCTCCGGTGTGGAGGTGAATAAATCCTTTCTCTGTGTGTCAGATGCGTGGGTGGAAACATCGTCCTGCTCTCCAAGGCCTTCAGAAAGAAATTCATCATCCCCGAGTTCGAGGAGTTCGTCACTGTGATCAATCAGATCTACAACCGAGCCAAAGAGCAGGATGATGGACGGGTGAGGACAGGTCCGATCGGCGACGTTCTCGCACGGCAGGGTGAAGTTCTAACTGAGTGGATCTGGTTTCAGGTGGCTGACTACATTCCTCACCTCGCCAAGTTCAGTCCCAGGCTGTGGGGGATGTCGCTGTGCACAGTGGATGGGCAGAGGTAAGGAAAAAACGACTGGGGGAGGGGGTGTAATACACTGGGACAGGGTGAGGACGGCGTCCTGGTCCCACCGCATACTCCCTCCGCGTTTTACAACTTCCTGAATATGCAGCAAAGCGCCACAAACTGGAAATTCCCCATCAAAAAAAACATAAGCGGGCGGCGTGCAGTAAGTCGCTAAATTTACTGCAGAGGGGCCACAAGCCGAGCTCCCTCCCGCTGTTGAAAATGTCCCAGCACTGAAAGATAAAATCAATACATAATTATCACCAGGTGGAGGCGCACCTGCACAAATAATAAGCTGGAAATTTGCCGCAAAAAAAAAAACATAAGTGGGCGGCGTGCAAATTTACTGCCGATTTACTGCCGCAAGCTGAGCTCCCTCCCACTGCTGTAGCGGCTGAGTAACAGCAGGTGGTGCTAATTTCAAGTGATTATGAAGGGCAGGGACTCCCCCTAGTGTTCACAATTGTGGGCGCAGACACTCCACTCCCATTATAACATGCACTAAAAATGTCCCGGCACAAGATACAATACATAAGTACATATTTTTCACCAGGTGGAGGCGCACCTGCACAAACGATAAGCAGAGTGCAGTAAGTCGCTAAATTTACTATAAATTTAGCAGCTGTGTAAGAGCAGGCGGTGTTCACTCCAGGTGACTAGGGTGGGCAGGGACTCCCCCTAGTGTTCACAATTGTAGACGCAGACGCTCCACTTCCATTATAGCGTGCATTGAAAATGTCCCGGCACTTAAAGCTATAAGCTGTACATAACTGTCGCCAGGTGGAGGCGCAGTTGCACAAACAATAAGCCGGAAAATTCGCCGCTAAATAAACATATGCGGCCGGCGTGCAGTAAGTCGCTAAATTTACTGCCAAGGGGCCGCAAGCCGAGCTTAAAGCTATAATCCGTACATAACTGTCGCCAGGTGGAGGCGCAGCTGCACGTAAAAATCACTAAACGTAATGCTACGCCGCCTTACTCAGTTTAACTTAGAAAACAACGTGGATTATATGAACGATTGCAGGAACCCGTAGTGAAGCCGTCCTCGTTCTGACGTTCTGACGCGGTGCCCGGTGTGTGTTCTGATTGGTTGAAGGCACTCCGTGGGCGACACCAAGGTGCCGTTCTGCCTGCAGTCGTGTGTGAAGCCGCTGGAATACGCCGTGGCGGTGCACGAGCACGGAACCGAACACATCCACCACTTCGTAGGCAAAGAACCGAGCGGGTTAAAGTTTAACAAGCTGTCTCTCAATGACTACGGTAAGCGGGAGGACGCCGACCACCGAGCCGGTCACCTCCCGACGACGCGGCGGCGTTCCGGAGTGACCTTCAGAACGTTTACACGTCAACAAACATTCAGAGCCAGCTTATTGACATTCGCTGAGTTCCTACGTCACGGCCCACATCCAAACAAACCAAACCTGCGGAACAATACGCCGCCACGCAGGGAACTGGGTCAGAGGGTCACTGTGACTGCAGTCCACTATCGGTCCAAAGTTAGGCCACGCCCCCTTTTTTTACTCCTTTATCTATCTCCTCCACCTATCATACAGATGGAGTTTGTAGTTTTATAATTCTAGATTGTATTTCATCTGTGATTTTTGTTGTTGTTAGTCCCCTGTTGGTCCTCTGTTCTCTGTTGGTCAGGACCATCACTGAACATCTCTATTGGTCAGGGCCACCAGCATCAGGGTGATGCACCACCACACCACCTTCTCGCTCCATCCTCTATTTCCTAAACTTATCATATAGATGGAGTTTGTAGTTTTATAATTTCAGAATGTAGTCCATCTGTGTTCTTTGTTGTTGGTTCTCTGTTCTCTATTGGTCAGGGCCACCACCATCAGGGTGATGCACCACCCCACCCCCTTCTCACTCCATCATCCATCTCCTCCACCTACTATACAGATAGAGTTTCTAGTTCTATAATTCCAGATTGTAGTCCATCTGTGTTCTTTGTTGTTGGTTCTCTGTTGGTTCTCTGGAGCATCACAGAACAGGTATCATTTGGGTGGTGGATTGTTTATTGTAAGTTCTGCAGTGACACTGATGTGGTGAGGGGGGGTTTAGTGCAGTGTAGTTTCATTTAAACACCTTAGTCACACTGCTGGGATAGGACTAATGCCCCCATTCAATAACCCCTGCTCTGTGGTGGTAGTATTGGGGTTCTGACCATTAGAACAGAGTACACAGAGTGATGTTGTTTTGTTGTTGTTTGTAGATAAACCTCATAATCCGATGGTTAACGCAGGAGCCATTGTCATCAGCTCTCTGATTAAGGTAAACACCGGAGCGTGCCCGGGTTGATCGGCCGCGGTTAATCAGGGCGGGGTTACAGAAGCGACCCCACTGGGTTACCAGGTCTTGAGTTATAACCCTAACTCCTAGAACTAGTAGAGGAAACCCACACAGACACAGGGAGAACATGCAAACTCCTCACAGGTAGGACCTTGTACACGGTAGGGAACCGAACCCTGCAGAGATAATCATCTGTGACCGTGGCAACAAATCATGTACGTGGGAGGCGGAGCTAACGAGATAAAGAAGGTAAGTGGCGCCGACTCACTTTACTGGGACACGTCTGGATGTCCACCCCCAGCTGGAGGACAGGACCACGTGACCTGGAGGTTTCCTCAATGTTTATGAGTTTCAGCACCAAAACGCCTCATGAGGACCAGCAACTGGATTTGTGCCTCGTTTTGTACTCCCTATTACGCCCATATATGGTACTTCCTATATCTATTACTACCATCCATCCATCCATTATCTTCTGCTTTATCCTCTACAAGGATCGCGGGGGGTTCCCTATGCCCATCCAGGGTAGAATGTCTCGGGCGCTGGGCAGATACACCCAGGACAGGGGCAATCTATCACTGGGCACACACTCACTCAAACAGACACACTCTATATGGGGCAATTTGGAGAATTCAATTGACCTTGATGCATGTTTTTTGGACTGTGGGAGGAAACCGGAGAACCCGGAGGAAACCCACGCGGACACGGGGAGGACATGAAAACTCCACCCAGATTGGGATTCGAACCGGGAATCCCTAGCGCTTAGAGGAGAACATGCAAAACCACTAAGCCACCGTGCTGCCCCTGATTATTACTATATTGCACAATAAAGTCAACAATGTTATTATTAGTGTCTCTAATACTGTGTATTATTTAATAATATTTTAAAAATGAAAGTGTTTTCTGATTGGTCTGCATTTTCTTTTCAGCCTGGAGCCAACAAAGCAGAAAAATTTGACTACGTAAGTACGTCAGCGCTAACGAGCTCCACCGTACACGCTCTATTGTAACGAGTTTTAGTTGAGCGGTCAACTGTGCATCGTGATTTGGGGCGTGTCTTCGCTAAAAGTGTGATTTGGGCGTAACATACAATAAACCAATCACCAGGTGGCGCGCTTTGGCAGGTTGCTATTTGAGCGGTGCAGCTAGCTGGACTCCACGAGGTTCTCCACGTTCCTGTGAATGGAGAACCCACAGTACAGTGTGTTCTTTGGATCTGCGTTCTCTGTACAGATGCGGTCAGATATAATAGCGTTCGGTTGGTTTTAGCGTCGGTGGCACGGTGGCTTAGTGGTTTAGCATGTTCTCCTCTCAGCACTAGGGATTCCCGGTTCGAATCCCAATCTGGGTGGAGTTTCCATGTGCTCCCTGTGTCCGCGTGGGTTTCCTCCCACAGTCCAAAAACATGGATCAAGGTCAATTTAATTCTCCAAATTGCCCCCTATAGAGTGTGTTTGTGTGAGTGAGAGTGTGTCCAGCGATAGATTGGTGTCCTGTACTGGGTCTATCTGCCCAGCGGCCGAAACATTGTATATGATACCCTAGTATATGATAAAAAGGATAAAGGATAAAGCGGAAGATAATGGATGGTTTCAGTGTCCCGTGGCGTTGGACACACGGTGGCGCTGTGTTGATGATCCACCACCCAACCAGATAGAGACCGACGTCTGACCGTCCACGTCTGGAGAGGGCGTCGCCATGGTAGCCATACGCTACTGAACACGCCTCATTACGAGACAGCCACGTCCATCAGAGGAGACATATTCACACGGAGGGTTGCTATTTAAAGGGCGCAGACTGAAGGCGTGAGGACAGACGGTTGGCGCAGTTAATAATTTAACGCAACGCTGTACGTACGTTCTGTTCCAGATCATCGACTTTGTGAAGAAAATGGCGGGGACTGAATACACAGGCTTCAGCAACGCCACGTGAGACTTCACCTTCATCCGACGTTCCGACGTTCCGGCTTTGAAGACGAAGACACAGCTTGTGATGTCACTTCCTTTTTTGCGCAACAGGTTTCAATCCGAGAAAGAGACGGGAGATCGGAACTATGCAATCGGCTACTACCTGAAAGAGAAAAAGGTGTTTCTGCAACCGGTCGCTTCATTCAGTTCCAAGCACTCACTAGAACATGAAATGCTTATGTAGTGTGTGTGTGTGTGTGTGTGTGTGTGTGTGTGTGTGTGTAGTGCTTCCCTCACAGCACAGATATGATCGATGCGCTGGACTTCTACTTTCAGGTGTGGAGTACATCTTTTGTGCATCTCAACCTGTTACTCCTTTAAACAAGCTGGGGGGGGGGGTCCCCCATGTCCACCCAGGGGCGCCAATCCATCGCCCTTTCACACACTCACTCACACACACGTTATACGGGGGCAATTTACAGCAGCCAATTCACCTCGAATCCATATTTTTTGGACTGTGGAAGGAAATCAGAGAACACAGAGGAACCCCACACAGACACGTGAAGAACATGCCAACTCCACCCAGCGCGAGATTTAAACCTGGATCTACACCACCAGTCCTGATTCCACATGCCCATCCAGGGGAGAACGTCTCGGGCGCTGGGCAGATACACCCAGGACAGGGCGGCAATCTGTCGCTGGACACACACTCACACTCTATATGGGGCAATTTGGAGAATTGTATTCACCTTGAGCCATGTTTTTGGACTGTGTGAGGGAACCGGAGAACCCGGAGAAAATCCATGCGGGGAGAACATGCAAAACCTGGGAATCCCCAGAACTGAGAGGAGAACATGCTAAACCACTAAGCCACCGTGGCGCCCTCTAAAATCAATATATATTTAGCTAAATAATTTACATATAAAGGTTCGTGTCTCTGAATGTAAACGTCCGGTTGGCGTAAAATCTACAGAACGCTGTTCGTTCTGTGGAACTAGTGCAGTTATGTACTTACCCTGTAATTACCAGGTACTTACTCGGTATGTACCACCACCCTGTGCCGTTGTTCATTCATTCATTCATTATCTCCCGCTTTTCCTCTATTAGGGTCGCGGTGGGGTTCCCCATGCCCATTCAGGGCAGAACATCTCAGGCGCTGGGCAGATACACCCAGGACAGGGCGCCAATCCATCGCTGGGCACACACTCACTCACACAGATGCACTCTATATGGGGCAATTTGGAGAATTCAATTGACTTGAGGGCGGCACGGTGGCTTAGTGGTTAGCACATTCGCCTCTCAGCGCTAGGGATTCCCGGTTCGAATCCCCATCTGGGTGGAGTTTCCATGTTCTCCCCGTGTCTGCGTGGGTTTCCTCCGGGTTCTCCGGTTTCCTCCCACAGTCCAAAAACATGGATCAAGTTAATTGAATTCTCAAAAATTGCCCAATTTAGAGTGTGTATGTGTGAGTGAGTGTGTGCCCAGTGATGGATTGGCGCCCTGTCCTGGGTCTATCTGCCCAGCGCCCGAGACGTTCTCCCCTGGATGGGCATGGGGAACCCCCCTGTGGCCCTAATAGAGGATAAGCGGAAGATAATGAATGAATGAATTGACTTGATGCATGTTTTTGGACTGTGGGTGGAAACCGGAGAACCAGGAGGAAACCCATGCAGACATGGGGAGAACATGGAAACTCCACCCAGATGGGGATTTGAACCGGGAATCCCTAGCGCTGAGAGGCGAACGTGCTGACCACTAAGCCCCCTGTGCCGTTGTAAGGGAAACAAACCCTGTACTGTTCTGTCGTCACAGCTGTGCTCTATCGAGGTGACGTGCGAGTCCGGCGGCGTGATCGCGGCTACGCTGGCCAACGGCGGGATCTGCCCCATCACGGGTGAGCGGGTGCTGAGCTCGGAGGCCGTGCGCAACACCCTCAGCCTGATGCACTCCTGCGGCATGTACGACTACTCCGGCCACTTCGCCTTCCATGTAGGTCCCGGGTCGAGCCGGAGCGTCTTCTGTAAGAGCGCATGACCTCACAATACGTAACTCGGCGCCTCGCTGTGCGGCAGGTGGGTCTGCCGGCCAAATCGGGGGTGTCGGGGGCCGTCCTGTTGGTGGTGCCCAACGTGATGGGGGTCATGTGTTGGTCGCCGCCTTTGGACAAACTGGGGAACAGCGTGAGGGGCATCAGCTTCTGTCAGGTTAGGACTCTCATCACTGTTTTGGGGCTTTTTATTGGCCGCTCGCGGTCTGGGGGGGATGGGGGGGTGGCATGAGGGACCACTGAGGTGTTGTGTCTTTTTTAGGAACTGGTCTCCACCTTCAACTTCCACAACTACGACAACCTGAAGCACTTTGTGAAAAAGCAGGACCCGCGGCGTCGCTCCGGGGAGGATAGGGTGAGCCAAGCAGGAGATGACTGCAGTGAAGAGCATTAAAACAAACATCTCGAGGACTCGACTCGGCAGGAACAACCAATTCTTGATTAACAGCTTTCATTTCCACTCATTATTAATATAATATTAATAATCTACATCAGCCGGCATATATACATTACCTGTGTTTGGACACGCCCCTTTTTTTACTCCATGTTCTCAGTTCCTGCCATCCATCCATCCGTCCATTATCTTCCACTTTACACTCTATTAGGGTCGCGGGGGGGATGGGGGGTTCCCCATGCCCATCCAGGGGAGAACGTTTCGGGCGCTGGGCAGATACACCCAGGACAGGGGGGCAATCGATCACTGGACACACACTCACTCACACACACACACACTATATGGGGCAATTTGGAGAATTCAATTAACTTGATCCATGTTTTTGGACTGTGGGAGGAAACCGGAGAACCCGGAGGAAACCCATGCAGACACGGGGAAAACATGAAAACTCCACCCAGATTGGGATTCGAACCGGGAATCCCCAGCGGTGAGAGGAGAACATGCTAAACCACTAAGTCCTGTTCTCAGGTCCACTTTCTGTAAAGATGGACTTTGTAGTTCTATAATTCCATTCTGTAGTGTGTTCTGTGTGTGTCTGTGTGTGTTCTGCAGTACATACTGTGTTCTCTGTTCTAATACTCAGAACCCCAATAGTACCACCACAGAGCAGGGGTTATTGGGTGGGTGCCTGATTCACCACCACCTTCAGCGTGGGTTTGATTCTGATCTCTGTTTAGAACAAGTCGGTGGTGAATCTGATGTTTGCGGCTCACAGTGGAGACGTCTCTGCTCTCAGGAGGTAACTCCGGAACCCGGCCGTGACTTTTAATAAAGTTGGATTTGTTTCCTGGCGATTAATTTTATTTTTATTATTTTTATTATTATTTATATCATTATTTTTCTCGGCAGGTTTGCTTTATCGTCCATGAACTTGGACCAAAAAGACTACGACGGTCGGACGGCGCTGCACGTCGCCGCTGCCGAAGGTCGGACTTTGTTTGTAATTAATTCCTAACGATGCGATGGAACCTGGAATGAAGGGGGCGGGGTTTGTTTCAGGGCACACTGAAGCTGTGAGGTTCCTAACACAGACCTGCAGAGTCAATCCCTTTGTGAAGGACAGGTGAGACCTCATAGATCAGAATGGTGTTTTTATGGGCCACCAGCATCAGGGTGATGCACCACCACACCCCCTTCTCACTCCGTTATCCATCTCCTCCACTTACCATACAAATGGAGTTTGTAGTTCTATAATTCCAGATTGTAGTCCATCTGTGTTCTTTGTTGTTGGTTCTCTGTTGGTTCTCAGGAGCATCACAGAACAGGTATCATTTGGGTGGTGGATTGTTGATTGTCAGTTCTGCAGTGACACTGGTGTGGTGAGGGGGTGGAGTTTCATTTAAACACCTCAGTGACACTGCTGGGATAGGACTAATGCCAGTAACCCCTGCTCTGTGGTGGTACTATTGGGGTTCTGAGCATTAGAACAGAGAACACAGTATGTACTGCAGAACACACACAGATGGACTACAGAATGTGATTGTAGAACTACAAAGTCCATCTTTACAGAAAGTGGAAATGAGAACATAGAGCAAAAAGGGGGCGTGTCCTAACTTGCTGCACGTCACTAAGTTGTTGTAAAGTTGCATTACTCTTTAATACTCTGATGCTCACTCTTAAAGAAGGAAAGCAAACCACAAAGAGAGCCGACTCCCGTACTGACTCCCGTAGCCCCGCCTACTTCGGTGTAGATGACAATGCTATAGCGTTTGAATTACAATAAATAAAATAAGTATCTTATTATTAGTATAAAACTCCTTTGTAAATTAGGTAATTAAGAAATGTACAGGATATAATATTATATTATATTGGTACGAGTACGAGTACATGAGCATCGTATTAGACTGATACGTCACACTATCAACGCGTCACGACAACTAATTAAATAACAAACCTTAATAATTCCTTAATGTTAAAACAGCCGAACATTAAAAACATTGCTTCACTTTATACAACAATGAATGAAGACCGTATTTAATGAACGTTATCGTTACAAAACGCCACGTTTTAAGAACTTCAGACAGCTCTTTTGAGCACTTACGGTCTCAGCACATAAACAAATCTAGTTCGCCCTCTTGTGTTTAAACAGTGTAATTGCACCGGAGCGCTTTATAACTACGGTCGGACGTGACGTCACTCAAAACAACGCACGTCGACATATAAAACTAAAACATTCGCTTTTTTAAACATTTAAAAGTTTAAAAACAGCGTTTCAAGCTTTTAAATGTTTACTACAGTAAAGTTGTTTAAAGCAGTTCAGTATAAAGTGTTTAAAACACGATGACGTTCACTAGCGTCTGTTTACCTCAACACTCCACCCACGAGTTACTGCAAACAAACCATTAAAGGCTTTTTAAACATTTATATATCCTTTCCTTATCTTCCGCTTTATCCTCTATTAGGGTTGCGGCGGGGGGCGGGGGGGGGAGGTTCCCCATGCCAATCCAGGGGAGCACGTCTCGGGCGCTGGGCAGATACACCCAGGACAGGTCACCAATCTATCACTGGACACACACTCACAAAGACACACTCTATTTGGGGCAATTTGGACAATTCAATTGACCTTGATTAATGTTTTTGGACTGTGGGAGAACCCGGAAAACGGAGAACCCGGAGGAAACCCACGCGGACACAGAGAGAACTCCACCCAGATTGGGATTCAAACTGGGACCATCTATTAGGGGGGGGGGGGGTTCCCCATGCCCATCCAGGGGAGAACGTTTTGGGCGCTGGGCAGATACACCCAGGACAGGGGGGCAATCTATCACTGGACACACACTCACTAACACACACTCTATATGGGGCAATTTGGAGAACTCAATTGACCTAGATCCATGTTTTTGGACAGTGGGAGGAAACTGGAGAACCCGGAGGAAACCCACGCGGACACGGGGAGAACTCCACCCAGATTGGGATTTGAACTGGGAATCCCTAGAACATTTATTTATATCAGCGAGATAAACAGTAAAGAATAGCAGACAGGGCTACCTACAAAATAGTATTAGTGTATTTTTATATAAACATTACCTTTAAATTAAACTTATTAAACATTACCTTAGTTTATATCAGGGGTAAACTTCCTAATTGGCACTAATTCACATAATTGTAGCTGATAAAGTCATTTAAACTGTAGAATTCTGCAACGGCAGTAAATCACATGATGATGCTGATGATGCCGGGCGGCACGGTGGCTTAGTGGTTTAGCATGTTCTTCTCTCAGTACTAGGGATTCCCGGTTTGAATCCTCATCTGGATGGAGTTTGCATGTTCTCCCCGTGTCCGCGTGGGTTTCCTCCGGGTTCTCCGGTTTTCTCCCACAATCCAAAAACATGGATCAATTCAATTGCACCGTATAGAGTGTGTCTGTGTGTGTGAGTGTGTGCCCAGTGATAGATTGCCCCCCTGTCCTGGGTGTATCTGCCCAGCGCCCAAGACGTGCTCCACTGGATGGGCATGGGGAACCCCCCCCACACACACACACAGACGATCCCAGTAAAGGATAAAGCGGAATATAATGTATGTATGAATGGATGCTGCTGCTGCTGCTGCTGATGCTGCTGATGCTGATGCTGATGATGATGATGATGATGATGATGACTGTTAGGTGGGGTAACATCGCCATGGACGATGCGCTGCAGTTTGGACATGACGAGGTGGTGAAGATCCTGCAGGATTACCAGCGAACCTGCGACGCGGTGGTGTGACCTCCCATCACACGCTCCCGACTCATCAGCGCAGCAATTAAGGGCCGTTTTAGGTTCTGCCGCCTGAAACGACGGCTTTCGTCATCGGGGGCCACTTGTGGAAGCAGCGTGGAGCCAAGGCCGAGTTAAATTGGGGTGAGGGGTCACCCAGCTCCCGCGTCATTACTCTGGCAGAAACGATTCCAAAACAAATCTCACATAGAACCCTGTAAACACACTTTGCACTCACCTTGGGGTCGTCTCTATACACATCTGTGATCTGGGGTGGGGGGTGGGGGGGTGGGGCAGTATGTATGCAAACACTGCAGTGCTTTACGCAAGCGTTGCACCGAGGCACTACGATTACTCTTTAAATATATATATTTTTAAAGGTGTTGTTATGCAGAATAAAAAATATATATTCAATGGTGGTATGATAACACATCATCTGTAGCCCACAGTCGTCGTTTTGTAGTCCTTATCATTTTGTAGTCCTTGTTATGTCCATGACGGCACGGTGGCTTAGTGGTTTAGCATGTTCTTCTCTCAGCGCTGGGGATTCCCGGTTTGAATCCCCATCTGGGTGGAGTTTCCATGTTCTCCCCGTGTCTGCGTGGGTTTCCTCCGTGTTCTCCGGTTTCCTCCCACAGTTCAAAAACATGGATCAAGTCAATTGATCCCATATAGAGTGTGTGTGTGTGAGTGAGTGTGTGCCCAGCGATGGATTGGCACCCTGTCCTGGGTCTATCTGCCCAGCGCCTGAGACGTTCTCCCCTGGATGGGCATGGGGAACCGCCCCCGCGACCCTAATAGAGTATGAAGTGGAAGATAATGAATGAATGAATGAAATTGCCCCATATAGAGTGTGTCTGAATGAGTGTGTGCTCAGTAATAAAGGCTTTTTTTAAAGGATTTTCATTCTGTAAAGCTGCTTTGTGACAATGTACTGTTGTAAAAAGTGCTATATAAATAAATAACTTGAACTTGAACTTAATAGATTGCCCCCCTGTCCTGGGTGTATCTGCCCAGTGCCCGAAACGTTCTCCCCTGGATGTGCATGGGGTAAAGGATAGTAGAGGATAAAGCGGAAGATAATGGATGGATGCATAGATTCAGTAAGCTCTTGATTCTGATTGGTGGGAAGGTTCCAGTTCCATGGTAACAGAACATCAGAGCTTTTCCACCTAAATAGAAACATCCTTAAGATAAGAACCCAGCAGTGCACTAACGCACCTTAAACAACCCCCCTGCAGGGTTCCACCCCCCGCCGACGCCGTTGATCTCTTTTATTTCACAGTTAGCACTACATCGTGTATTTATCTCCGTAATAAGTAACATTAATCACACTGATGTTAATGGTTCCCCCCCGAGGACCCGTTCCACGCTCGGGGGTGCCCCTGACGGCGGGAACGCAGCGAGCAAGTACCGGCCACCTGAGCCAAGACCATGAAAACGAGATGCCGAAAAAGCACTTTAATATGGTCCGCCGTTCAGCGAAACGATTCGGCGAGTCCTAAACGCAAAATAAAAAGTTAAAAACAGAAAAGCTTTGCTTTAAGTGCAAAACCGCCGGGACTTTAAAGTAGGTCATAAAATTTCTGGCAGGCAGCTGAGGTCATCAGCCCTGCGCACCGCCGACTTCAGCCTCGGCTGCGGACGTAGCGGGGGTGGACGCCGGCCGGGGCCCGACCCGAGGAGGGCGGCAGAGCAACACAATGCACGCGATTCAGCTCCGAAAGGCCTGCTTTTTAAAAAGAAACCTTTTCTGTTATGAGAATTCTCTTATCTATTATGTTCTATTATGGGCACGGTGGCTTAGTGGTTGGCATGTTCTCCTCTCAGCGCTGGGGATTCCCGGTTCGAATCCCAATTTGGGTGGAGTTTCAATGTCCTCCCCGTGTTCGCGTGGGTTTCCTCCGGGTTCTCCGGTTTCGTCCCACAGTCCAAAAACATAGATCAATGCAATTGAATGCTCCAAATTGCCCCATATAGAGTGTGTATGTGCGAGTGAGTGTGTGTCCAGTGATGAATTGGTGTCCTGTCCTGGGTGTATCTGCCCAGCGCCCGAAACATTCTCCCCTGGATGGGCATGGGGATGGGCAGATACACCCAGGACAGGACGCCAATCCATCACTGGACACACACTCACTCGCACATACACACTCTATATGGGGCAATTTGGAGAATTCAAGTGACCTTGATCCATGTTTTTGGAGGAAACCGGAGAACCCGGAGGAAACCCACGCGGACACGGGTGAGAACATGGAAACTCCACCCAGATTGGGATTCGAACCGGAAATCCCTAGAGCTGAGAGGAGAACATACTAAATCACTAAGCCACCGTGCCGCCCTCTATAGTTGATTCTCAAGTATTTAATTAGTTCTGGTTTTAATTATGGGGTTTAATTTTAATTATGGGGTTTAGTTTTAATTATAAGGTTTAATTTTAATTGAGGGGTTTAGTTTGTAGATAGATGCTGTAGGACTCTGATTGGTCAGTAGTTCGGTGGGCGTGGGTTTCAGGGCGTACACTCTGGTCTAAAGGTTGTGGTATGTTGATCCGCTGCTCGGTACTTGACTCTTAAGCCTTGTTGCCGCTGCTCTGTGTTTATTATTATATTAAACTGTCTCTGAACATCAAACATCACGACCAGCGCTGACGCTAAACTCTTTATTTCATACATTCATTTTCAGGTTCATGTTCCGCTCTGGTTCCTCCACCGGGTCCTTAATTAAGAGAACTTTTCAGTCAGCACAGATGTCTCGTCCACATCCTGTTTACCCTGCGATCTGAAAAACACAGGACGAGGGATGCAGTCAGGACATCAGCAAAAAGACAACCACGATGCAAGAACACCGGTTTCAGACACGAAGACATGAAGACATGAGGACAAAAGGGCACGAGGACAAGAGGAGATGAGGACAAAATGTTATGAGGACATGAGGAGATGAGGACAAAATGTTATGAGGACATGAAAAGATGAGGACAAAATGTTATGAGGACAAAATGTTATGAGGAAAAGAGGAGATGAGGACAAGAGGACACGAGGACAAGAGGATAAAATGTTACGAAGACAAGAGGAGATGAGGACATGAGGACAAAATGTTATGAGGACAAGAGGACATGAGGACGAACGTATATAAGGACAACAGGACATGGGGATATGAAGACATGGGGACATGAGGAGAACAGGATAAGAGAAAAAAAAAGGACATGAGGACATGGGGACATGAGGTTAGCCTATACAGTTAGCCTGGCTGGACTTACGCTGCTGATCCAGCTGGAGTAGGCGGAGACGCGGGTGAAGACGGTGGGTTTCCTCTGCGTGTTGCAGCCGGACGAGGACACGAAGCTGGTGACGCCGTGAACCACATACTGTCCCCCCACCTGGCAGTTCAGAGGACCGCCCGAATCGCCCTGCGTCCGCGAAAGGGTCGTTACTCATACCGCTCGTCCCCAAAACCGCGATCTGTAAGATCGTTAAGAACAGACCTGGCAACCGGATAAGCTGGCTCCACCCGCGCACACCATGGACGTCTTGACAGTGCCCCCCCACCAGCTGCCGCTGGAGCAGGTCTGATGGTCCACCACCGGCAGGTAGGCCTGCTTCAGCTTAGGGGACAGCTGACCGCCGGCTGCAAAGCACGCATCAACCACCCAATCAGCTCACGGCGCAATCACTTAATCACCTCACTTGCTTTAACGAAGTGTGGAGAACATACCAAACCACACACACACAGTATATGAAATACAAAGTACTTTTAAGTACTTCTATAATAAAGCTTTGTATAATCCGAACTGGGAGCTCAGTGTTTAGCATGTTCTCCTCTCAGCGCTGGGGATCCAGGTTCGAATCCCGATCTGGGTGGAGTTTGCATGTTCTCCCCGTGTCCTTGTGGGTTCCCTCTAGGCTCTCCGGTCTCCCACAGTCTAAAAAAATGGATTCAAGGTGAACTGACTATTTTAAATTGCCCCTATATGTATAGTGTGTATGGGCGGCACGATGGAATAGTGGTTTAGCATGTTCTCCTCTCAGTGCTAGGGATTCCCGGTTTGAATCCCAGTCTGGGTGGAGTTTCCATGTTCTCCCCGTGTCTGCGTGGGTTCCCTCTGGGTTCTCCGGTTTCCTCCCACAGTCCAAAAAAAGGATTCAAGGTGAACTGGCTGTTTTAAATTGCCCCCATATGTATAGTGTGTACGGGTGGATTAATCATTGGCATGTTCTCCTCTCAGCGCTGGGGATTCCTGGTTCGAATCCCCATCTTGGTGGAGTTTCCATGTTCTCCCCGTGTCCGTGTGAGCATCCGGTTTCTCTGGTTTCCTCCCACAGTCCAAAAACATGGATCAAGTCAATTGATTTCTCCAAATTGCCCCATATAGAGTGTGTGTGTGAGTGAGTGTGAGTCCAGTGATAGATTGGTGTCCTGTCCTGGGTGTATCTGCCCAGCGCCCGAAACGTTCTCCCCTGGATGGCATGGGGGTGCTTGTGTCCACCCAGCCCACAGTCATGCTCTAAATGACCTTCTCAGCCCCCGACATGTGTTTCAAATTCAGAGGTGCGCACATACTTTAGGAATATTGGAGAATATAAAGGACTCTCACTGACTCTGGGTGCGACCCCAGCCGGTGATGTAACAGGGGTTGTTGTTGGGCAGGACCTGGCCCGAGGGGGGCAGCGTTGCCAGCTGCACGTAGGAGTTGAGGGTGGCGTCGGAGGAAAGGCGCAGCAGCGCGATGTCGTACCTGCAACAGAGATTTATGAGTCTGAACGCAATGGGGCAATTCATCTCCGGACGCCTCGGAGGACGTGAGGACGCTGCAACGTCTCCACAAGATCCCGACTCCGACTCCGATCGGACCCCGGGCCCTGAATCTAATCGTGCGCCGGCCCGGTCGGGGTCAGGAACCCAGGAACCCAGGAACGCAGTGCTCACCTCAACCACAAAACCCGCTGAGGACTTTTATTATGAAAAGAGAAGGTCAGCAGATGGACTTTGTAGTCCCACAGTTCCGTTTTGTAGTTCATCTGTTCCTCTACACACACCGTTAGTCCTCTTTAGTCGGTTCTCTGGCGATCAGGAGCCATGGATGAAGCAGGGATCATTAGGGTGGTGGATGATTCTCAGTACTGCAGTGACGCTGACATGGTGGCGTGACATGGTGGTGCAGGAGTGTTAGAGTGTGGTAATGGTGGAGTGTCCACTCACTGCACATTCACTTACACACCTCCACCTAATTGCTCCACCTTACTGAGGTGGTTAACCTCAGCAGCACTTCAACACACTAACGCACCACCACGTCCGACAGGGTCACTGCAGAACATCAGGTCATTCAGCTGTTACCCAAAATATCCCCACCTGGGTTTGGATCAGAATA
>JAFMOD010000574.1:450638-466310 GCA_019802435.1 Corydoras maculifer | reverse complement strand
CTGGTTCTGTGGTTCTGGTTCTGTGGTTCTGGCTCACTCTGTGGTTCTGGTTCTGTGGTTCTGGTTCTGTGGTTCTGGTTCGGTGGTTCTGGTTCTGAGGTTCTGGTTCTGTGGTTCTGGTTCTGTGGTTCTGGTTCGGTGGTTCTGGCTCACTCTGTGGTTCTGGTTCTGTGGTTCTGGTTCTGTGGTTCTGGTTCTGTGGTTCTGGTTCGGTGGTTCTGGTTCGGTGGTTCTGCGCTTCCCTGTTGGGAGAAACCAGGAGCTCTGGAGTATTATGGGTTGTGATCTGTGTCAGGAGTCTGTCCTCGATGGCGCTCCACGTGCGTCCCGTCTTGGCCGGATCCCGTTTTAGAAACTCTGTTGGGTCTCATTACAGCAAACGGTCCATCTGTCCGCTTCTCAAGGGCTGAGCCAAGATCCGTCCACGGCGCCAACTCGCTCCCAGATCGGCCGCCTGAAAGCCCACACTCACTCGGATGGAGTCGCCGTTTCTCGCCGTGCTCTCCTCGCGGGCGGGGGGGGTGTGGCGGGTCAGGAGCGTTTTGCTCGCTAATGATTTCACTCGGGGCCGGTTCTCAGGTTTGGCAGGTGGAGGCAGGTGGAGGCAGGTGGAGGCAGGTGGAGGCAGGTGGAGGCAGGTGGAGGCAGGTGGAGGCAGCAGGTGGAGGCAGCAGCTGCTGGCATTCTGACCACAAAGTCGTCTGGACGTCCTGATTACTGAAAATCTTTTAGCTTTTATCTAGATTTAAAAATAAAATGATATTATTAAAATCTAGTTTTTAATTGGGGCGGCACGGTGGCTTAGTGGTTTAGCATGTTCTCCTCTCAGCACTAGGGATTCCCAGGTCGAAACCCTTATCTGAGTTTTCACGTTCTCCCCGTGTCCGCGTGGGTTTCCTTCGGGTTCTCCGGTTTTCCTCCCACAGTCCAAAAACATGGATCAAGGGCAATTGAATTCTCCAAATTGCCCCATATAGAGTGTGTGTGTGAGTGAGTGTGTGTCCAGCGATAGATTGGCATCCTGTCCTGGGTATATCTGCCCAGCGCCCAAAATGTTCTCGACCTGGATGGGCATGGGGAACCCCCCCCCCCCACCTGCGACCCTAGTAGGGGAAGATAAAGGGAAAGATAATGGATGGATGGATAGTTTTACTCACTCACACATACAGTGTATAGGGGCAATTTATATAGCAGCCAATTCACCTTAAATCCATGTTTTTGGACTGTGGGAGGAAATCAGAGAACCTGGAGAGAACGGATGTGCATCTCTGGAGCAGTGAAGGTTGAGGGCCACGCTTAAGGGCCCCACGTTTGCAGCTTTGGTAAACTTTACCCTGAGCACCGAGGCGCCACCACCACCCTCGACGCATGCTGCTCTGAACCTCGCCTCATCAGTCACACAGAAGATGCTGAGCGCGGTCATGTGACCCGCCACCTACGGCACCGGCACCCTAGATACAATATTTCACCCGGCAGATATTGATAACAGCGAGCTCCTGATACGTGTTGAGTCATACACGAGTTTCGGCATTGCCCCCAGGCCCCCCTCCCCCCGGCCAGCCCCCCCCCGCTGGGTGATAAAGGCTGTTTTGGTGTGGACCCACATCTGACAGGCGTCATCCGTCCTGCCCCCGCCACCCCGGCGGTCTCCTCTCATACAGATTCCACATGCATCCTGATTTCCAGTTGCCCCCCTCAGAGCGTCGGTGCGGCCGCGGCTGCTGGACGGGGGCAGAATGTCAGCCTTTAAAGAGTCCCGCGGGGCTGTCCGCTGACGTCTCACATGTGGTGCGTCTGTAAACGCTGCGTCGGGGATTCGGACCCGGCTGTGGAACCGTATGGTTCTGGTTCAGTGGTTCAGGAACTTAATTGGTCAGCATGTCCGCCTCTCAGCGGATCCAGGTTTGGTTCCTGATGTTCTGCAGGTTTTCCCCGTTTCCTACCACAGTTTAAAAACATGGATTCAAGGTGAATTGTTTGCTCTAAATTGCCCCTATATAGTTTGTGTGTGTCTGTCCTGGGTGTATCTGCACATCATCCGGAATGTTCTCCCCAGGATAGGCATGGGGACCCCCCCCCCACAACAATTAAGTAGAGGATTAAGGTGAAGAGGAGGAGGTGAGATTTGTCTCTTGTGGTCAGGTCTGGTATTGCGCACATTCACCATCATCCATCCATTATCTTCGGCTTTATCCTGTACTAGGGTCATGGGGGTGGGGGGTTCTCCATGCCCATCCAGGGGAGAACGTTTTCGGGCAGATACACCCAGGACAGGGTGCCAATCTATCACTGGACACACACTCACTCACACAGACACACTCTATATGGGGCAATTTGGAGAATTCAATTGACCTTGATCCATGTTTTTGGACTGTGGGAGGAATCCGGAGAACCCGGAGGAAACCCACGTGGACACAGGGAGAACATGGAAACTCCACCCAGATTGGGATTCGAACCGGGAATCCCCAGTGCTGAGAGGAGAACATGCTAAACCACTAAGCCCACACTCACTATCATTCATTCATTCATTATCTCCCGCTTATCCTCTATTAGGGTCGCGGTGGGGTTCCCCATGCCCATCCAGGGGAGAACATCTCGGGCGCTGGGCAGATAGACCCAGGACAGGGCGCCAATCCATCGCTGGGCACACACTCACTTACACAGAAACACTCTATATGGGGCAATTTGGAGAATTCAATTGACCTTGATCCATGTTTTTGGACTGTGGGAGGAATCCGGAGAACCCGGAGGAAACCCACGTGGACATGGAAACTCTACCCAGATTGGGATTCGAACCGGGAATCCCTAGTGCTGAGAGGAGAACATGCTAAACCACTAAGCCCACACTCACTATCATGCCGCACCAATTAACACCAAGACCGAGAGTCTCTTGCGCACAGTATAGTGCTGGGATAGGCTAAATCAGTGAGTTAAATCAGCCTGCAGCTCTGTGGCTTTAAAACCGCAGTTTCCTTAACGCTGGGTTAAAACTCATGGGATGTGTGTGTGTGTGTGTGTGTGTGTGTGTGTGTGTGTGTGTGCACTCTTTTCCATTTTATTATTTCCCCTCTCAAACACAACAAGCCAATATGTGAAAATGAAGTCTTTTAAAAGGGGCTGAAGCGGCGGTAACGGATTTGAAGCGGGACGCGGCGTCTCGTGGTTTATTGTCCGTTGAACAATCAGCCGGCGCTTTTTTTTTCGGTTGTTTTTTTTTTTAATAGCCTCGCCGAGTTCCTGCGCCTCTGTGATCTCTGCGCTTAACTACAGCCGCTCTCCCTCGGGTCCTTGTGCATGGGGTTAATGCTTTATGGGGGTAGTTACGATTTACACGCCTCGATTAAGGACTTGACTACGGAACGGCCGACATCCACGGGCGTCCTGGACGACACGGTGGCGCCAATGAGCTTTAAAATAAAAAGGCTTAATTGCAGGACATTAATAATCCACCGGGTTCAATACGATCCTATAACTGTTCTGGAGTAGCCTTTATTGGGGGGGGGGGGTAATTAGTGCTTGGGGTGTTGGGCTGTCAATCTGAAGGTTGTGGGCCCTTGTGGAAGGCCCTTAACCCTTATTGCTCCAATGGGGCTGTATGAACCAACCAAGTGGGGATACTTGTAGTTCGCTCTGGATCAGGGGGTGGGGGGTGGGGGGGGTTGATCATTACTCCAGAAGTGCATTTGTGGGATCAGACACCAATGTTGGACTTAGACTTAGAAGGCTGGCTCATAGTCTGCATTCTAATTCATCTCAATGGTGGTGTAAGAGGTCAGCACCAAACCTGCAGCTATAACCGCCTCAACTCTCCTGAAGAGGATTTCCACGTGGTTTTGGGGGGTTTGTGGGCGTGGTAGGTCAGTAATCAGGTTGTTGGGCTGTCACTCTGAAGGTTGTGGGCTCAAACCCTACGTTTTGCAATGCGGGCCCTTGTGGGAGGCCCTTAACCCTCATTGGGATACATGTAGGTCACTCTGGATGGGGAAGGGGGGGGTCTGGTTGATCATTCCTCCAGAAGTGAATTTGACGAGGTCAGACACCAATGTTGGACCAGAAGGTCTGGCTCACAGTCTGCATCCTAATTCATCCCTATGGAGTTGAGGTCAGTACCAAACCTGCACCCATAACAGCTTCATATGTTCTGGAGAGGCTTTCCACGAGGTTCTGGAGGCTGTGAGGGCGTGGTAACTCAGTGCTTGGGGTGTTGGGCTGTCAATCTCATGGTTGTGGGTTCATCAATGTGGGCCCTCGTGGGAGGCCCTTAACCCTCATTGCTCCTTACTCATGGAACCTTGTTAGGCCTTGGACCAAAGGCCTAAACTGTTCCCACAAGGTTGTAAGCATGAAACTGTCCAGAACCTCTGGTATTCTGAAACATTACGGTTCCCCTCGCTGGAACCAAGGAACCTCCGCCCACCTCTGAACCACAACCCCACACGATACCCCCCCCCCCCATTCAGCCCGAGACCCGTCCATCAGCGCCCCCGACGAAGCCTTAACCTGCTGCAGAGTCCAGGACTGAGAACGTCCTGCTCCTTAGAACCTGGATTATCAGAGGGCGCAGATCAGGGGGGGGGAGGAACGTCCTTATTGACAAGGTCATGCTTCAGGCAGGGCGTCATGTGATCTCTCTAAATCCCGATTGCGGTGGCGGAGCCGAGGCCCGGCGGGGATGGGCCTTTCCCGTTAAGTCGATCCGTCCAGGAAGCTGATTAATTGTCCCTTAATGCAGATTATATTGTCTCCGAGAAACAATTTAAGGAGAAAGACGCGAGCGCTATCGCAGTGTAAACGGAGCGCCGCAGCCTCAGGTTTGTTTACGTCTATAAATATCGTAGCGCCGCTTTCGCAGTAATAATCAGTTCCACGATTGGGCGCCGTGCGCGGAGAACGGCGTCAATAAAACTGATTAGCGCCGAACGCCGGCGTCCAACTGAGACGAAGCGAAAAGGAAAAGCCCCCAAATTGCCCAAAATGGCATCGCGTCTTCCCGCGATGAGATCGGGTCAATACTGTAACCCGTCAAGATTAAAGATGCATTATGGGCAATTTCATGGGTGGCTCCCCCCCCCCCCCCGGCTGCAGGTTCCTCAAATAATGTTGACAGACGTGTAGCGTCCAGCCGTCCCTCACTCACAACCTCACCCCGCCGTCCCAACTGCGTCCCATCATCTTACGCTTTATCTTCTGTTAGGGTCGCAGGGGTGGGTGGGGGGGGGGGTTCCTCATGCCCATCCAGGGGAGAAAGTTTCGGGCGCTGGGCAGATACACTCAGGACAGGGGGGCAATCTATCGCTGGGCACACACTCTATATGGGGCAATTTGGAGAATTCAATTGACCTTGAATCCATGGTTTTGGACTGTGGGAGGAAACTGGAGAACCCGGAGGAAACCCATGCGGACACGGGGAGAACGTGGAAACTCCACCCGGATTGGGATTCGAACCGGGAATCCCTAGTGCTGAGAGGAGAACATTCTAAACCACTAAGCCAGCGTGCCGCTGGCGGTAATTCAGACACACCCCAGCCTATCCCAGGACAGACACCCCCCATCCTATCCCACACACACCGCCCCCCCTCCAGCCTATCCCATTCACTGTCAGTTCTGCATCTCCGCTCGCCTCCGCCCCGTGAGAACCCCGCTCGAGAGCCCAGCCCTGGACCTGAGCGGTGACATCATCATCATCATCATCAAACACGAGAACAGAAGGAAGGCAATTAAATGATAAATTAACGATCAGACACAATGGATTTTAATTACACACAAAGAATTACAATTACAGCAAATGATTTTGGAAAGATTACAGAGGAAGCCTGTTCCCTTTGATCTGTAATTATGAATAATTTATAATGAAGTGCAGTCAGGACTTAAAAGAGCAGCGGGGCTCCAAAACCAGATGAAGGCTGGAACGCAGCGGAGTCCAGCGCCGTTGCCTTTAACATGTTCTCCTCGCGTGAGGTGGTTCCATCTGAGCTCCCCTCAGATCATTAGTTCCAGCGATTAGTTCCTGCTGATCGAAAGGTTCTGCTTGGTTCTGACTGCTTCACTGTGCATTTTATCAACCTCAGCATCCATCTCACCTCCATCGCTCATGTGGATGCACGTTGTAGTTCCAAACGGGCTCCTGTACCCTGTCCTCTGATGAGGAGAACCCCCCTCAGGACCACACAGCAGGGATTGTGGAGGTCATCCTGCACCAGCGCTCGCAGGACGATGGATGCTGGACAAATTCCAATCTGGGTGGAGTTTCCATGTCCTCCCCGTGTTCGTCTAGATGTACTCCGGGTTCTCCGGTTTCCTCCCACAGTCCAAATTCAAGGTGGCTGCCCTAAATCTAAATTGCCCCCTATATAGTGAGTGCCCAGTGATAGATTGCCCAGCACCTGAAATGCAACCCTTATAGAGGATTAAGCGCTGGGGATCCAGGTTCGGATCTGGATCTGGGTGGAGTTTGCATGTTCTCCCCGTGTTTGTGTGGGCTTCCTCCGGGTTCTCCCCCGGATGGGCATGGGGAACCCCCACGACGACCCTAGTAGAGGATTAAGCTGAAGATGAGAATGCATAATACAAAGATGAGAATGCTCTCAATGCCGGGTTGAGTTTGTTCTCCTTCCAGTTCTCCGGTTTCCATCCACAGTCTAATAACGGATTCAAGGTTAATCGAATGCTCCGAATTGCCCCCATATATTAGTGTGTTTGTGTGTGTGTGTGTCCAGTGGTGGATGGGTGTCCTGTCCTGGGTGTATCTGCCCAGCGCCTGAAATGTTCTCCCCTGCATGGGGAACCCTCCCCCCCCCACAACCCATAGAGCGGATTAAGCGCTGGGGATCCAGGTTCGGATCTCGATCTGGGTGGATTTTGCATGTTCTCCCTGTGTTTGTGTGGGCTTCCTCTGGGTTCTCCCCTGGATGGGCATGGGGAACCCCCCCCAACCCTCAGGTCAGAGCTGCGAGTGAGACGAGCCGAGCAGCATCACAGCCTTCAGTCCCGATCCAGCAGACGTCAGCACAATAAAGCACCAGCAGCATCCTCTCTCACTCTCTCTCTCTCTCATCATTCTCTCTCTCTCTCTGTTCACTCTCTCTCTCTCTCATCATCCTCTCTCTCTCTCTCTCTTCATTCTCTCTCTCTCTCATCATTCTCTCTCTCTCTCATCATTCTCTCTCTCTCTCATCATTCTCTCTCTCTCTCTCTTCTTTTTTGTAGAAATGTCAGGGCTAAACGGTGCACCGCTGTGGACTCAGGGTGGAGGTGTGAGAGAGAGAGAGAGAGAGAGTTGGCTGGGTTTGCTGCCTCTCTGCGCGAACAGCATCACACACACACACACACACACACACTGAAAGAGAGAGAGAGTGAGAGAGAGTTGGCTGATTTTGCTGCCTCTCCACGCGAACAGCATCTCTCTCACTCACACACACACACACACTGGATGGTTTTGCTGCCTCTCTGTGTGACCAGCATCACACACACACACACACACACACACACACACACACACACTCGCTCACTCACTCAGAGAGAGAGAGCCCGGAGCCGCAGCTCGCTCCCTCCCGCAGTGTCCGCGCCTCCTGCCGACTCGTCTGATCGCGGACGGCGCCCCCCGGTTCGGTTCGGTTCGGTTCGTATCCCTCTCGCTCGCAGCGGGTTTGGGGCTCGGGCTCGCGCGTCCAAACGGCACCGGACTGACGAACGGACGGAAGGACGTGCCCGTCCACGCGCGCAGGCGTTTGCGCGCGCACCCAAAGGACACACACGCACGCGCAACCCCTCACGGACACGCACGCGCGAAACCCCGAAACGGCGTCCGGACGGAGGAGAACGTCGCCAGCCGCGTCGGAACCGGGAACCGGAGAGAGAGAGAGAGAGAGCGACGACGTGAAGACGCCGCCGAGCTGTTCGAGCACATTAATGAATGAATGAATGAATGAATGAATCCTCCGCCTCAGCGAGCCGACATGACCGACAAAGTGGGAGAAACGTCGGCGGCGTTCTGAAGACGATACGACGGGCAGCGTCGCTGAGGCAACAACCGCTGAAGTCCGCCGGACGTTTCCTGAGGCGAACTGCTGGTCAACGGACTTTCTATTCGACAAACTTGATTTCACTCGAATTGTATTCGACACAAAGAAGACTTTTTCAGCTTCAACGTTCACAATTTTCCCTCAAACTAAATGTTTTGGTGAAAAAAAAAATCCAGCTCCAAACAAGTGGTCGCTGAGGCGCTGAGGCTCGGACACAGAACCCCAGAACTACAGTAATAATATCATCATCTGTGTGGTGGAGCGTTCAGAGCAACACTCCTTTAATTTGTTTTAAAACTTTTAACAAAGGTGTAGAACAAATTCCAGACTTTGTGTTTGTAGACCGGCAAGAACATTTCCACAGAACCTGGTTCTCATGGTGGTTCCTCACTAACCGCTGGATAAATCTGTTTTTTTTTATTATACAGTCAGCGTTTGGACTTTGCTTTCTCCAAACCGCCGGTCAACCACGAAGACTCGCAAGAAAGACTTCGTCAGATCGAAAAGTCTCACTTTCAGGGCGTCGATTAGTTCCATGGGACCAAAATTGGATTAAGCCTTCACATTTTTAAATAATTAAGTTCTGAAAAGGTTCTGAAAAGCAGGTTCATCTATTCACCTTTAAATTTTTAGGAGGACATGTGATGAGTGGACATCTGTGAATTGCTTTTTTTGGATTTAGGGATTAAAAAGTGGCTTCTCTTTGGTGACTTTGAGAAGTTGCGAAAGTTGTGACATCATAACTCGCTTGGAAAAAAAAAAAGGTTGGAAAGTTGTGACATCATTATTTTCTTTGGTGTTGAAAAAGAGGCCGGAAGTTTGTGACATCTTAACTCGCTTGGTAAAAAAAAAAAGGTTGGAAAGTTGTGACATCATAACTCACCTGGTGTTAAAAAAAAAACAAAAACAAAAAACAACAGAGACTATTTAAGACGAGACCACTATCTTGGATTTTAAAAAAGACGGGAATCCCGTGCCGTCTCGAAGCCAGACGTGATCATGGATCTCAAGACAGAAACCGATGACGAGAACCTGGACATTGAACAGCCGGTGCCCATCGAGGTGTTCGCCAGCCGGTCCACGCTGCATGGCATTGCCCACATGTTCACGTATGAGCGTTTCCGCGTGAGGCGCTGCCTGTGGATTATCTTCTTCGTGGGCTCGCTGTCGTTCCTCGTCCTCGTGTGCGCCGACCGGATCCGGTTCTACCTGCAGTATCCGCATGTGACGAAACTGGATGAGATTTCGGCCTCGATGATGACCTTCCCCTCCATCACCTTCTGCAACCTCAACTCCTTTCGCTTCAGTCGCATCACTCGCAACGACCTGTACCACGCCGGGGAGCTGCTGGCGCTTCTCAACGGCAGGTGAGCGCCGGAAAAATATTCATAGAATTTAGTTTTCAGCCACAGTATGCAAATTTAATCACCTGCCTTATTTCAAAACAAATGATTTATTTTTATTTTTATGAAATTGCCAGACTTTGCACCCTGCAAGCTACAAAAAATTTAAGGCCGTTGCACCACCACCCACCGACCCAACTTGTTCGAGGACCCTTCACTAAAATTGTCACAGATGATAAACAAAAAAAGTACAATGTCAGTACGACTTAATAAATCATTCACATTAATACCCCCCCCCACCCAAAAAAAAACAACAACCAAAAAACGAAAGCATTACAGTCTGTATAGGGGCAATTTAGAGCAGGCAGTTCACAGTCTTTGAACCGTGGGAGGAAATCGGAGAACCCCGAGGAAACCCACGCTCCACCCAGATCCCCACTGGAACCACTACACCGCCCGCACCCTTAAGTCATAAGATCTTTTCAGAACATAGCACAGTCTTTAAAGAGTGACTTAAAGGTCCCAGAGGTAAAGAATATCGATTTAGGAAGCTACAGAGCGTCCTTTTACAGAACGTCTTCATTCCTGAGATCTATTGAACTGCGAGGGTGACGAATGTTCTAGAAACTCCACACAGAACAGGTCTCATTTGGGTGGTGGATTGTTGATTGTCAGTTCTGCAGTGACACTGATGTGGTGAGGGGGTTTTAGTGCAGCAGTGCTGCTGGAGTTTCATTTCTCCTCCTCAGTCACACTGCTGGGATAGGACTAATGCACCCGCCCAATAACCCCTGCTCTGTGGTGGTACTATTGGGGTTCTGACCATTAGAACAGAGAACACAGTATGTACTGTAGAACACAAACAGATGGACTACAGAATGGAATTATAGAACTACAAAGTCCATCTTTACAGTAATTGGAACAGAAAACATGGAGAATTTGTGGAGCCAAAAGGGGGCGCCGTAGAGATGGACTTTGTATTTCTGCGGGTACAGTTTGTGGGTTTCTGTACATACTTTGTGAATCCCCTTCATCGTGTGGTGCTCAGGATCCCCTGATATTTATTGGGTGGTGGATGATTCTTAGCAATGCAGTGATGCTGACCTGAGGGTGGTGGTGCTTGAGTGTGTCGTGATGGGTTTTAAGTCCACAGGAGGTCGTCTGCTGCGCCACAGTTGGCGTTCTTCATTCGTTGCACCACCACCCTCACATCTGTGTCACCGCAGTACTGAGAATCAGAAAGGACGCTCCCTACCTTCCGAGTCCTTTTCCTCCTCGTCTCTTTATAGCTCATGACTCCTCCACCCTGAGAGCATCGCTTCGCTCACTGCGGGGTGGCACGGAGACTCGTACCCGCCGCTCCCCCCGTCACCAGTCTGAGCGGGCACCGACCGTCTGTTTATCAGCGCCGCGGCGGCGCGCCTTCACAAACACGGCTAATTACACGCGGATCAAGCCTTGTTTATCACCCGGCTTACGAGGCGCACGTTAATTGCCCCGGCTCGCCGTCCCTCGCTGCGATTCCGTTTCGTCCGGGGTTCCGCGAGCTCCACCGACCCTCGCACCCTCACCTTCGCACACCAGCACAATTCTTTGCAGTTTCTCTCGCATAAAAACGCAGGAGCCGAAGCGGAACCAGGCGTGTGTATCGGGGTGGGGGGGGGGTCTGGTCGGGGAGAGGGGGCTAAGGTCGGAAAGTGAGGTTTGCAAAATGTTTGCAAAACGAAAATGCCGATTCAGCAGCAGCTTCACCAAAAAAAAAAAAAAAAAACGGGTTAAAATGGCGTTCAGCCGCGTTCGTCAAAAACCGAGGTTCGAACTTTTGAATCAGTTCGTTTGAACCGACGATTCTTTGTGTTTCGGTTGCCGTGCGGAAAAATAATATATTCAGTCATCCATTATCTTCTGCTTTATCCTCTATTTGGGTCGCGGTGGGGTTCCCCATGCCCATCCAGGGGAGAACGTTTCAGGCGCTGGGCAGATAGACCCAGGACAGGACGTCAATCTATCACTGGGCACACACTCACTCACACACACACTCTATATGGGGCAATTTGGAGAACTCAATTGACTTCATACGTGTTTTTGGACTGTGGGAGGAAGCCGGAGAACCCGGAGGAAACCCACGCAGACACGGGGAGAACATGAAAACTCCACCCAGATGGGGATTCGAACCGGGAATCTTTAGCGCTGAGAGGAGAACATGCTAAACCACTAAGCCACCGTGACGCACCAATATAAATATATGAATAAATAAAATATCCGGAACCTGATACGTTTCCTCTTGTGGACGTCGCTGAAAAAGCTTTTAAACCATCACTTTGATGGATCCCCTGCTCCTTCCCAGATAGCATACAGATGTGGGCCACATCTGGCTGTGACGCTCCACTTACGAAGAGGTCAACATGCGCCGCGTCCGATGGTACCGATGCCCTACCTTTTGGGCGTGACGTATAATAAACCAATCAGCGTGCTCCTCGTCGTTCCCGTTAGTCACCAGGTGGCGCTCTGACTTTGGCTGGTTGCTATTTTGAGCTGTGCAGTTACCTGGACTCCACAAGGTTCCTGTGAATGGAGAACCCACAGTATAGTGTGTTCTATGGATGTGCGTTCTCTGTACAGATGCGGTTAGTTTTAATAGCGTTCCGTTGGTTTCAGTGTTCCGTGGCGTTGGACACACGGTGGCGCTGTGTTGACGCTCCACCACCCAACCAGATGGAGGACGACGTCTGACCGTCCACGTCTGGAGAGGGGGTTTTCACTCGGTGGTCCACCTGGGTTTAAAGCGATACGCCAGAAAAGTTCCTGAACACAGCGGCACAGTGGCTTAGTGGTTTAGCATGTTCTTCTCTCAGCAATAGAGATTCCCGGTTCGAATCCCCATCTGGGTGGAGTTTGCATGTTCTCCCTGTGTCCGCGTGGGTTTCCTCCAGGTTTTCCGGTTTCCTCCCACAGTCCAAAAACATGGATCAAGTCAATTGAGTTCTCTAAATTGCCCCATATTGAGTGTGTCTGTGTGAGTGAGTGTGTGTCCAGTGATAGATTGCCCCTCTGTCCTGGGTGTATCTGCCCAGCGCCCGAGACGTTCTCCCCTGGATGGGCATGGGAAACGCCCCCGCGACCCTAATAGAGGATGAAAGCGGGAGATAATGAATGAATGAATGAAAGTTCCTGAACACGCCTCATTTGGGGACGGCCACACCCATCGGTGGGATATATTCATATATTCACACGCAGCGTTGCTATTTAAATGCGGGACAATAAACTGATGGTGTGCGTTAGAGCTCAGCGTCTCACAGTGTGGGGGTTCAATGCGTCCGCTGCTATTCGTTTCCTGCTGCTGTGATATTATATAATGTCTTTTTCTTTTTTTTTTCTTTTTTTCTTGAACCTCGAATATTTCTGCCTCTGCAGGAACAACAGACCACGCATTTCCATAACGCTGGCCGCCTGCTGAACCCAAACTCCCTCCAGCTACGGAGCAGCGGGTCACCCATGTGTGGCGGAATCGCAGAACTACCCCCAAACTCGGGGTGCTGGGAGATATGAGGGCTGGAGGGGCGGGGGATGTGTCTGCCTAATGGTGTATGAAAATGGAGACCGTCCCGGTGACATTACGATACCGACCGCGGAGTCTCGCTGACAGCGGGACCGGACTCCGGATCGATACGCTAAAAATACCGTCGCCAGGGGCACGGGGTGGAGGTGGGGGCAGTGCATTATGTATATAGATACAACGTGTGTGTGTGTGTGTGTCTGTGTCTTTAGAACAGAGCTAAGGCTTCAACCCCCGTGTCAGATTACCCCAAAACCCCCATCACTACGGGGCTGAACGCACCACCACCACCTGCTGCGCAACGTGTAATTATGAGTTAACACCCCACATTATTTATACCGCACCGTCGCTCGTCTTCTCAAACTAATCAGACTTTAATAACGACCGAGATCAGATAACAACCACCACAGCGAGGTCCGGGGTACGGAGCGGCTCCACCACCTAATACGTGGAGGCAGTCGAGGGTGACTAACCTCTCGTTCCTCTTGTGTTTACCGCGAGTTAAATCTCAGCTGTGATGTCATAATGGAGTTTTACGGCGATCATGTCCGCTCCGATGTGTCTGTGTGATGTCGACGCGGTGGATGCTGATCGGCGGCGGTGCCGCGTCCTCGGGGTCGGGATGCCGTCCTTGTCCGTGGTGCTGGAGGTGGCGCACGGCGAACGCTTAATGGGGTTTCAGAGTAATGTGGAGTATCACAGTACTCAACAGATGGACTACAGTCTCTGTGATTAGAACTACAACGTCCAGCTTTATGGTGAAAAAAGGGGGCGTGTCCTAACTTTTAATTGATACTATATTCATTCATTTATTATCCCCCACTTTATCCTCTATTAGGGTCGCGGTGGGGTTCCCCATGCCCATCCAGGGGAGAACGTTTCGGGCGCTGGGCAGATACACCCAGGACAGGGCGCCAACCTATTGCTGGGCACTCACTCACTCACACACACACACACTCTATATGGGGCAATTTGGAGAATTCACTTGACCTTGATCCATGTTTTTGGACTTTCTCTAAAATTTTGCTAAAACCCCTAAAGATTTGAGCATGACGTCGATTGGGGGGACTCATTTCAGGCCAAACAGAACCAAAAGTTTGTGGACACCTGACCAGCGAACTTGAAAGACATGGGTGCTTCGTGTTAGGGTTCCCTTTCGTCTGAGTAAAGATCGGACAGATGGCGGGTCTGCAGTTTTTACGCTACATTAGGTCTGATAATAAACCGGCTGTGACTTGGACGCTTGACGGCAGCATGGTCCAAGTGCCAGCCTCCTGCGGTCAGTCGTTCTGATGTCTGATGGGTGGGAGGCCTGAGAAGGGGGCAAAAGCCAGTGGGTGATGGATGGCAGCGTCGCTCTTTTGGGCAGCGGCTGCAGAATCCTGTCTCCGTGTCCCTGTCTCACGAGCAGCTGGTGTGACATGTGGATGGAGGTGCCACCCCGGCAGTCGTTGGACGGGGGTTTGAGCATCAGCATCAGCTCATTTTGCAGCCCTTTCGTAGTCCATTAGTGTGCGAATGTGCCCGTGTGTTTGCCCTGCGAGAGCTTGGCAACCGGTCTGCCAAGAATCCCCCACCTGCCTCCACGGCGGGATGCCAGGATCGCAACGCACGGCGCAATAAACGCCGACAAAGAGACTGTGGCAGGAGACTGGCATGTGTTGCGAGTCAGCACTCGCGGGGGTGAATTAATGAGAAATGATCCAGTGCAAGTGCCGTGAGAGTGCGCGTCAGCGTGCGAGAGTGCATCTGAGAGACAGACCCGGAATCAAACAGTACTCACGGTGTTATAGGAGCTTGTTCTCTCCCTCTCTCTTGCGCTCTCTCTCTGTCTCTCTCGCCCTCTCTCGCGCTCTCGTAAATGAATGTGGAATTGAGAGCGGCGCCGTTAATAACAGCCTCAGCATAAATGGGCGCTGATGATGGAATGAAAGAAGAAAAGACCAAGCCCTGGGCGGCTGGAGGGGAAGCGGGCGGAGGTGCCAAGCCGCCGGCGGGTGAGGAACCGGATCGCTGGATCACACGCGCCACTCATCAGGCCGGCGCGATATCGCATCCTTCACTCTGATCGTTCCAGAAATGAGAATTTATCTGTTATCTGCCCAGCGATGGATTGGTGTCCTGTCCTGGGTCCATCTGCCCAGCGCCCGAGAAGTTCTCCCCTGGATGGGCGTGGGGACCCCCACCGCGACCCTAATAGAGGATAAAGCGGGAGATAATGAATGAATGAATATAAGGTTATCGCCGAGTAACAGGAGGGTGGAGCCAAGGTGGTGGTGCAAACAAAATGATTATTTCAATAAACAACCACAGAATACTGAAACTAAAACCCTTTAGGCACCTATACTCCATATTCCCTTTACTTTAGGCATCTGTACTCGGTAGGACCCTTACTCTAGGCATCTACACTCCATGGGATCCTTACTCTTGGCATCTGTGCTCCATGTCACCCTTATTCTAGGCAGCTTTACTCCATGTTACCCTTACTCTAGGCATCTGTACTCCATGTTACCCTTACTCTAGGCATCTGTACTCCATGGGACCCTTACTCTAGGCATCTACACTCCGTGGGACCCTTACTCTTGGCATCTATGCTCCATGTCACCCTTATTCTAGGCAGCTTTACTCCATGTTACCCTTACTCTAGGCATCTATACTCAATATTACCTTTACTTTTGTCATCTATACTCTATATCTATCTATCTATCTATATCTATATCTATATATATATATATATATATATATATATATA
>JAFMOD010000574.1:341784-364116 GCA_019802435.1 Corydoras maculifer | reverse complement strand
ACCTCTCACCCACTGCTCCACCACCTCTGACTGCTCCATTACCTCTCACCCACTGCTGCACCACCTTTTACTGCTTAACCACCTCTCACCCACTGCTCCACCACCTCCCACTGCTCCACCACTTTTCAACCACTGCTCCACCACCTCTCACCCACTGCTCCACTACCTCTCACCCACTGCTCCACCACCTCTCACTCACTGCTCCACCACCTCTTAATGCTCCACCACCTCTCAACCATTGTTCCACCCCATTTTACTGCTTTACCACCTCTCACCCACTGATCTACCACCTGATTTCTCTGTGCTTCATGTTGTAAGTCTGACTCTGTAGCTTCAGTTTGATCTGGTAATCTCCATCCTCATACCGCAGCCCGCTCCATCACATACATTCATCACGCTGCCTGTTCTCCGGTTCGCCTGTTCTCCCGCGCTCTCTGACTCACCTGCTCAGATCCTTAACACTGTGGAGATATAACCTCCTCTGCCTCATCCTCTCCGTCTACCCCCCCCCCCCCACCGATGCCCCGCTCTCCGCTCGGCTGCCTCCATCCTTTCCGCGTCTCGTTAGTCTGCGCCGGTTTGCTCGCCCCGCTCTCTCTCTCTCCAGCTCTAATCGGTTCTCCACCCGTCTCCCTCTCATCTCCGTTCTCCTGATTGATTCCAAAGCGCCGGACTTCTTCCTCCAGTGCCGGGCTTTTCATCCACTTCACCAATCTGAAACCAGCCATCTGCTTCTGCGTGTGTGTGTGTGTGTGTGTGTGTGTGTGTGAGTGTGTGTGTGTGGGCCGAGTGAAGAATGGCATTCCTTCACAGAGAGAAAAGGCACCTTGTGCTTAAACATCACATCACACCCTCAATTATCCTCCAGATTGCTGCCGTAAATCTCCACCTGCTTGCTGGATGCTGCAGTGAATCTGGCAACCCGTACACCGCCCCGTCGGTCCGTGCCCCTCGTCCTGAAACCCACTGCCCCAACGTTCTGTTGTGAATAAACACCATTAGAACCTGAGTTTACTTTCAGAGGTTCAGAGGTGAGCAGCTGCGCCGACCACACTCATCCTCTAGGGGGAGCCCCTCTGCCACAATGTCCAGCAGACACGGCGCCTACTGCACGCCATCAGCTCTTTAAATTTGAGCGTGAAGGCAGCGCAGCTTACATTGCGGGCAGTGGACTCGCACCCGCGGGGCCCCAGCCGCCACCTAAGGACCCCGGGGGTGGGGTGGGGTAAAATGCTGTAGGTGCAGAGCGATGAGCTTAACATAAAAACAAAGAGTCGACATTTGATCAGAATGTGAGGACCACTCGTTGTGAGGACTCGTATGCAGGGGGCCAGCAGAGGCCACGGCTCAACCGGCTGGGGGCCACATCTGAAATCCTCTATTTTTTCTTCTGCAGACAGTCGTGAACCGCGGTTCCCTCTGCTCTGAGGACTTTCGGGTTGGTGTCAGAGGTTCTTACCTTCTAAACATGACACCAAAGGTGCAAAGTGTGTTTGCATGTTCTCCCCCTTCACGTGGACGGGCTCGTGCAGTCCCAGATTTGTCCTGAGGATACGAACGCCCCCTGTTGGTGGTGGGAGTGTGCTTGTCTGCACCGCCACAGAGCGGGGACCTAGTCAGGGGGTTGCCTCGCCTCATCTATGATGACCCGTAGCTCTCCCGTCCTATCCCGTCACCCAAGAGTCTTCCCCTCGCACTTTGCTGGTCGCTGACGACTGCGCGTTTCCTGTCATCATGACAACCGTGGGGGGGGCCCATCCAGGGGAGAACATTTCGGGCGCTGGGCAGATACACCTAGGACAGGTGGGCAATCTATCACTGGAGACACTCACTCACGCACACATACACACTCTATATGTGGCAATTTTGGGGAACTCAATTGACTTGATCCATGTTTTTGGACTGTGGGAGGAAACCGGAGAACCTGGAGGAAACCCACGCAGACACGGGGAGAACATGGAAACTCCACCCAGATGGGGATTCGAACTGGGTGCAGGATAAGGTGGAGGTGGAGGAGGAGGTGGAGGATGAGGATGAGGTGGAGGTGGAGGATGAGGTGGAGGTGGAGGATGAGGTGGAGGATGAGGTGGAGGTGGAGGATGAGGTGGAGGATGAGGTGGAGGTGGAGGTGGAGGTGGAGGTGGAGGATGAGGTGGAGGTGGAGGATGAGGTGGAGGTGGAGGTTTGTTGACGTGAGAGCTGGAGATCATTTAAACCTTTTGAACGGTGATGTTCTCCACATGCAGCAGAGCGTGTTCTCCGCTTTCCGACGGTCCTCAACCTTTAGCTGCGACATGCCCCCCAAAACATGACCGCAGGGGGCGCTCCCAGTGATCCCTAAATAAACCTCTAGTGACATGACCCTTTCCTGCAGGTGGCAGGCTTCTAAAGGCATGACCGGGGTGAGACTTGTGTCTGGTGCTCCGCTGAGAGGAGAACATGCTAAACCACTAATCCACCATGCCAGCATTATATACATTCATTCAACCCAGAGGAAACCCACGCAGACATGGAGAGAACATGGAAAGCCACCGTGCAGCCTAACCAGCATATATATATATATATATATATATATATATATATATATATATGGCAGCACGGTGGCTTAGTGGTTTAGCATGTTCTCCTCTCAGCGCTGGGGATTCCCGGTTCGAATCCTAATCTGGGTGGAGTTTGCATGTTCTCCCCGTGTCTGTGTGGGTTTCCTCCGGGTTCTCCGGTTTCCTCCCACAGTCCAAAAAACATGGATCAAGTCAATTGAGTTCTCCAAATTGCCCCATATAGAGTGTGTCTGTGTGAGTGAGTGTGTGCCCAGTGATAGATTGCCCCCCTGTCCTGGGTGTATCTGCCCAGCGCCCGAAACGTTCTCCCCTGCATGGGCATGGGGAAACGGGAAAAAAAAAACCCACGACCCCAATAGAGGATGAAGGGGAAGATAATGGACATATATATATATATATATATATATATATATATATATATATATATATATGTGTGTGTGTGTGTGTGTGTGTGTGTTTTAACTGTGCTGAAGCCTGGCTGATATTTGGTGTCGCGCCTTAAAACTTTAAATCGGAGCTCTGTGTGTGTGTGTGTGTGTGTGTGTGTGTGTGTGTGTGTGTTTGTGCGCGCGCGCGCGTGTGAGTGTTTTTTGGCACGCCGCGTTCACGTCTCTGTTGTGATGACGGGTAGATTTGTCCTCGTGGACGGACCCCCCCCCTCCAGTCACACGGTGAAGCGGAGAGGAAGAGGCGCGTCTTCGTGCCACGTGCAGCAGCGCCGTCGCGCTCAGCAGACGGATCCACAGGGCGCGCGATTCAGCGGCCACCGCGCGGCCGTGCGCCTCCGCCGCGTCCCCGCCGCGTCCCCACACCGCCGCCCCGGACCACTGACAGCGTCCCCACACCGCCGTGGATCACTGACAGCGTCCCCACACCGCCGCCCCGGACCACTGACGGCGTCCTCACACCGCCGCGCTCTGGATCACTGACGCGTCCCCACCCCGCCGCCCCGGACCACCGACGCGTCCCCACACCGCCGCCGCGGCTCAGGACATGTGCCCGCGCGAAGCGGCGCGGCGGCGGGGGGAGAGGAGCGAGCGCGGCGCGCTGCGTGAAGCCGGGGAGCTGTTCCTGAGACGCAGCACCTTCCACGGGCTGCGGCACGTCTTCATCGCGGGCTCGTACCCGCGCCGCGCCGCCTGGCTGCTCGCCCTGCTGGCGTCGCTTGCCTTGCTGCTCACCTGGTCCTCGAACCGCGTCCGCTACCTGCTGTCCGCGCCGGTGCACAGCAGGGCGCACGCGGTGCCCGCCGCCCGCCTGCGCTTCCCCGCCGTCACGCTCTGCAACCGCAACCTGCTGCAGCCGCGGCGCATGAGCAGAGCCGAGCTGTTCGGCGCGGGCCGCTGGCTCGGGCTGCTGGGGAGGAACCTGCAGCTGAGCGCCGGCGCCGCGGAGGCTCTGAGCGCCACGCCGCTGCGCGCCGCCGACTTCAGCCGCTTCCTGCCGCCGCCGCGGGACGCGCAGCCCTCCGTGCGGCAGCTGCTGGACCGGCTGGGACACCGCATCGACGAGATGCTGCTGCGCTGCCGCTTTCAGGGGGAGCGCTGCGGGCCGCGCAACTTCAGCACCGTGAGTCTGCCCGTCCGGCCGGCCGCTTCGGCGTTCCGATTCAGCAACATGACAGAACGGCGTCTCCCTAAACTTTTTTTCATTCATTATCTTATGCTTTATTCTATATTAGGGTCGCGGAGGGGGGGGGGTGGTTTTCCATGCCCATCCCCATCCAGGGGAGAACGTTTCCGCCTCTGGGCAGATACACCCAGGACAGGACGCCAATCTATCGCTGAAAACACACTCACTCTATATGGGGCAATTTGGCGAATTCAATTGACCTTGGACTGTAGTAGGAAATCGGAGAACCCGGAGGAAACCCACGTGGACAGGGGGAGAAGATGGAAACTCCACCCAGATGGGGATTGGAACCAGGAATCCCTAGCGCTAAGAGGCGAACATGCGAAACCTCTAAGCCACTGTGCTGCCCCTTCCCTAAACTTGCTCTTTATATTACGAAATGTGCAAATTTAATTTTAATCTGTCCATCCATCCATTATCTCCCGCTTTATCCTCTATTAGGGTCGCGGGGGGGGGGGGGGCAGATACACCCAGGACAGGGGGGCAATTGATCGCTGGGCACACACTCACTCACACAGACACACACACACACTCTATATCCCCCTTGTGCCCATGTGTGTCACTTTAGCAGGTTCTCCAGTTTCCTCAAAAATATGCATAAAGAACATTTTAAATGCTTAATTGTCTGGTTAAATCAGGGCGGCACGGTGGCTTAGTGGTTTAGCATGTTCTCCTCTCATCGCTGGGGATTCCCGGTTCAAATCCCAATCTGGGTGGAGTTTGCATGTTCTCCCCGTGTCTGCTTGGGTTTCCTCCCACAGTCCAAAAACATAGATCAAGGTCAATTGAATTCTCCAAATTGCCCCATATAGAGTGTGTCTGTGTGAGTGAGTGTGTGTCCAGTGATAGATTGGCCCCCTTTCCTGGGTCTATCTGCCCAGCGCCCAAAATGTTCTATTCATCTAATGGATAAATAGAAACAGTGTCGCCCCCTATTGGAAAAATAAGTGAAGGAATTAGAGGCTGTTCATTGTACAGTGTTGCTGTGCTGTTTTTGGAAGTGAGGAGGATGGACATGATTAATTAATCAGAGTTAATTAGATGGACAGGACAGACAGGACATTGTGGAGTTTGGGAGGTGAGATGCTGAGGATGGAGGGGGAGGAGAGGAGGTTTATAATGTGGTAAGGGAGGACATGCAGGTGGTTGGGGTGATACTCATGACAGAGAGAGAAGGAGGATAATGATCCACTGTGGCGCCCCCTAATGGGAACAGCTGAAAGAAGTAGTCGACTGTGGTTAGGATCAAACCACAGGATCAAGAGCTTTCTGTCTGAGGAGAGAAAAAGCTCTGTGGTTTAAATCTCATTCATTTAAATTCCTTTCACGCCACCTCTGTGTGTGTGTGTGTGTGTGTGTGTGTGTGTGTGTGTGTGTGTGTGTGTGTGTGCGCGCTCTGATTTAAATAGAGTCCCTGCTTTGTATTTTAAAAGCCACTGATAAAGACTGTAATATCCTGACAGCTCATAATAAGATTTACTCTACAGGATCAAAAGTATTGGGACATTAAACCGACCGGAGCTTTGACCCCACAGTTCCACTCCGAGCCTCAGGCAGGAATTTCCATCGCTGGGCAACCACACACACCCACACATACACACATACACACACACTATATATACGGGAAAATTAGAGCATCCCATTCACCTTGAATCCCTGTTTTTGGACTGTGGGAGGAAAGCAGAGAACCCGGTTTCCTCCCGCAGTGCAAAACCATGGATCAAGGTCAATTGAATTCTCCAAATTGCCCCATACAGAGTGTGTGTGTGTGTGAGTGAGTGAGTGTCCAGTGATAGATTGGCACCCTGTCCTGGGTGTATCTGCCCAGCGCCCGAAACGTTCTCCCCTGGATGGGCATGGGGGAACACCCCCCCCCCCCCGCGCGACCCTAATAGAGGATAAATAGAGGATAAAAGCAGAAGATAATGGATAAATAAATTATATTATGTTAAATTAAATTAAAGGTCAGAGGAAACGTGCTGAAAGATACGGAGGGTCTTATAATATATGATTATATATATATATTTATATATATATATTTATATATATATATATATATATATATATATATATATATATAATGGACTTTTATTTTGTTGATGGAACCTGTTGTTTGAAGTGTGTCCCTCCTCCTCGTCATTTACTTTTCTTGTGTCAAAGCGAACTGTTCTGACAGCAACCTGCCTGTAGAGGTCAGTCGTAACCTGATGACGGGGTAAGGGTGGAGGGCGTCACCTCCAGCGCCCTCTTCAGGACGCCGGTCAACAGTCCGTGTGGGCCGCAAGCCACTAAAGTAATTATCGAGCTCGCCGAGATCGACGGCTTGCCGGCGACGAGTGCACGGCCGGGATAGGCGCCGGGTTCTATGTTCTATCCCGTCGGTGGAACGTTGACAGATGAATCGCGCGTCTCTATCTGAGAGCCCAGCGCTCCCGGCGCTCGTCCTTTTCATTCGGAGCGTCGGCATTGATTTGTGTCCGAGCGAACCAGCGCCGACCCCCCCCGCCCCCCGGTCCCACCGCCCTGCGCCCGGATCGATCACCCGCCGGAACCCACGTACAGAAATAATAAAGAGATCAAAGGCCAGAGGGGGACGCGGCGGGCTGCTTGCCAGCGCGTGATGGATCTCAGCAAGGACAGATCACGGTGTCGGAACCGGACCGGCGGAACGTTCCGGAGCGCGGCGCCCCATGAGGACGTGCGAGCTTTTATTATATTTGACGTGTGGGTGGCAGCTTTAATCGGCTGGAAGCTCCGAGGTGAACGTTAAGGGAACGTTTTCGGCTCCTTAGTTTTGGAACCTGATCTCCATCCGTCACAACGGAACCCGTAATGAGAACCGAACATTTACCTTAAACGCACTTAGAATAAAAGCCCCAAGGGCAAGTGGAATGGTGCAGCCAATCCCTCTGCTTGAGTTCGGTCAATCGCTGGGGCCTATCCCGGTGGTTCCAGAGGCAAAAGGTAGAGGTGGAGTGTGTGGTTGATACAAAAATGATGGCGGACACAAAGAGGGAGCCTTTACAGATGAGTGGTTGGGGTGATGGGGGGGGGGGTGGCAGGTTGACTCTTATAACCCCTATTCCACTGGGGGCGCTCTGTCACACCTGACCCCAATCTTAGAGTCAGACACTGTCAACCAAACTGACTTATAAGTGTTCTGACTCAATGGGGTCAAAGAACCAGGTCAGGCGTGATACCCCCCCCCCCATCCCCGGAGAACCGGGGGCCTGTTTTGACACCTCTTTTATTGAATCTGAACTTTAAAACCCCGTCCTCTAAAGCCCCCCCTCTGGTGCAGAGGTGGAAGTGACGGCAGTGCAGTTTCCCCTGCAGGATTATTGATTTAATCCCATCTTCTCTCGGTGGGATTATTGATTTAATCCCCGCTTCTCTCTGCGGAGTGAGATACGGTTTTTCTGTATTCTCATTCTAGTGTGGTGTGCAGAACGCAGTCGGGATTATAAACATCAGGGTTCCACTCCGAAATCTGAGAAGGCTGCGTCTGCAGGTTCCATGTCTGAGTGTCTGAGTTCATATAATCCCTTATTAACATTGGTTGCCACAACTACTATAATCCCTCATGAGCAGTGGTTTCCATGACTGCTATAATCTTTCTTGAGCATTGGTTGCCACTACTCCTATAATCCCCTATTAACAGCGGTTACCACAACCCCTTATAAACATTGATTGCCACAACTACTATAATCCCTTATGAACAATGGTTGCGGTGACTGCTATAATCTCTCATGAGCATTGGTTGCCACAACCTCAGTAATTCATCATTTACAGAAGTTGCCACTACTACCATAATCCCCTCATAAACATTGGTTGCCATACCTACTATTATCTCTTATCAAACTATAATCCCTCACTTACATCAGTTGCCATGACTTCTCTAATCCCACAGTTGCTGTATCCCTCTACCTCAGTAATGAGGCTGACGTGTGTTTCAGGATTCTGAAAGTTTTGAGTGGTCGGTTGTGAAGCGATTACAGATGCCGATCATATTCAGGAGTTTGTAAACGTCTGCGTCAGTCTGTATAAACCTTCAGATCTAATTAATTTAATCGTAACGGAGGTTTATTTATTTCACCTTTAATCAGGCGCTAAATGCCGGCGTTCCTCGGGCGCTGTGGTTGGCGTCGTGCCTCAGGCGGAGCGCTCTTCATTATTCACTTCCACTCCAGGAGCCAAGCTGCATTCGCAAAACCTCCATTCTCCGGGACTCAAGGTCAGCGGCTCGCGCTCGCTCGGAGACGCACCTGTTGCCACAGCAACTCGACCCCATCACGCGCTCCCCTCGTCCTAGCCACAGCTTATTGGCAATTACACCTCGCAGACGGCGGGCGCTCTTAAAAATTGCCCCGCGCACTCGCATGCGAAAGCGTCTCCGGTCGTCACGGCCGGGTTCACGGACTCCGGGGGACGGTGCTAAGTGGCTCCGCCCGATGCGCGGTGTGCATTCCTTAAACAATGGCGGTGCTGAGCTAGGGGGGTATCCCTGAGGGAGAACATTGTCTCCTAAATGTGTTTAAAGTGTTCGGGCTTCATTAAAGGTGAAAACAAAGATGGGCAAAATCCAGGGTTCTGTCTCGCCGTGATGGCGGTCCACGGTCTGGTTGTTTGGAACCCCGTATTAGGACGCAGTTCTTAATAGTGGAATTTCAGGGCGTGGCAGGGATGTAGAAAAGCCCAGGGGCTGGGAGACGTCTTTAGAAGGTCTCAGGTGAAGCGGCGCGGACATAAACTTTTTGTCCAACTACGTTTATCCTGTCATTTAGGAACCTCAGGCAGCCAAAGGGTATGTGGTCTTGGGAACATATATATATATATATATATATATATATATATATATATATATATATATATATATATATGTATTATCTAATGGGCATGGGCAACACCCGCATAGAACGTTTCTGGCGCTGGGCAGCTACACCCAGGACAGGGGGCGATCTATCACTGAACACACACTCACTCACAAAGACACTCTCTATAGGGGGCAATTTGGAGAATTCAGTTGACCTTGATTCATGTTTTTGGACTGTGGGAGGAAACCGGAGAACCTGGAGAAAACCCACACGAACACGGGGAGCACATGGAAACTACAACCAGATTAGGATTCGAACCGGGAATCCCTAGTGCTGAGAGGAGAACATGCTAAACTAAGCCACCGCTCCATCCTTCGTTTTAAAAATGAGTGGTTTACAGATGATTTGTTTATTTTCTTTATTCATTCATTCATTATCTTCTGCTTTATCCTCTATTAGGGTCACGGGGGTGGGGGGGGTTCCCCATGCCCATCCAGGGGAAAACATCTCGGGCGCTGGGCAGATACACCCAGGACAGGGGGGCAATCTATCACTGGACACACATTCACTCACACACATTCAGACACACTCTATATGGGGCAATTTGGAGAATTAAATTGACCTTGATCCATGTTTTTGGACTGTGGGAGGAAACCGGAGAACCCGGAGGAAACCCACGTGGACACGGGGAGAACATGGAAACTCCACCCAGATGAGAATTCGAACCGGGAATCCCTAGCGCTGAGAGGAGAACATGCTAAACCACCAAGACACCGTGGCGCCGAGTATTTTCTATATTATTATTTTATTTTTTGCTGAGTAATCATTTCAGGAAACATGAGCGTGAGAGGATTTGCGCATCGGAACCTTCATCATGCCTGACGCAGCTCTCATTGGCTGGTCGGTTCATGCAGATGCCGGCTGTCAGGCGGCTCACTTTGCGCTCAGATGAGTTGCTCGCTGACTCGGTGACAGGCCGCCATATCTCTCCGTCGTTAAGTGTGATGTACGAGCGCGGCGCTGACGCGAGACGGCCGCGGTTCCGTTTAGAGAGGACCGCTCTGAGAACCGCTGCTCACACAGTCCGCATGCTCTCCCGCGTTTTTCTGGATCGGATCACATCGGTCGCTCCTCCCCATCACGGCATAAATTAGACCTCCGCCGGGTTCCGACACGATGCCCATCGCGTCTTTTGGTAGCTTTCAGCGCGATGCTTTACATTTAAGTTAATAATGATAATAATAATAATAATAATTTAATAATATTTAAATAATTTATTTATAGAGCGCTTTTTAACACTTGTACATCGTCACAAAGCAGCTTCACAATGTTATAAACCTTTAAACCCCCAAAGAGCACGCCGAAGCGACAGCGGCAAGACAAAACCCCCTGTTGTGTTGATATTTTAGGGAAGAAACCTTGTGAGGACCGAGGCTCAGTGGGGGACTCGTCCTCCTTGAGCAACCTGGCAGCATTGACAGTGTAGGACACTAATGTACAGATGGTGTGGTGATCATATATCAATCAACCAATATATTGTTGGGCACACACTTACTGATCGCTGAGTAACATGATTCCGGTTTGTCTAACAATCAAATTTATTAAAAAAAAAAAAACATTGTAAAAACGGTGGCTTAGTGGTTTAACATGTTCTCCTTTCAGCGCTGGGGATTCCCGGTTCGAATCCCCATCTGGGTGGAGTTTGCATGTTCTCCCTGTGTCCGTGTGGGTTTCCTCCGGGTTCTCCGGGTTTCCTCCCACAGTCCAAAAACATGGATCAAGTCAATTGAGTTCTCCAAATTGCCCCATATAGAGTGTGTGTGTGTGAGTGAGTGTGTGTGCAGTGATAGATTGCCCCCCTGTCCTGGGTGTATCTGCCCAGCGCCGGAAACGTTCTCCCCTGGATGGGCATGGGGAACCCCCCGACCCTGATATAGGATAAAACAGAAGATAATGAATGGATGGAACATCGTAAAATTGGTGTATTGTATATCTATAGCATCATCGGTGTTCCACCTCACGCTACTTTACTTTAATCCACCGGCGGCTGGGTTTGGGCTGCAGCAGGTCGGTTCTCTTTTTGCGTGGTGTTCAGCATCACGCAGCAGAACTCCCGCTTCCTCTGCGATGTCGCTTCAATAAAAGCCGCTTCACTTTAGAGCCGAGTGCGTTTTATGTTCTGATGTTCTCCGTTACTCCGGCACTCTCATCTGATTAACTGTGCATTAGTTTAATTCCAGTCCTGCGTAAGGCCCCGCAGTCGGAACCCGCCGTCCCGCCGTTCGCATTAACCCGGAGCGCGTCCAGATACGTTCCGCTCCCGCTGACAGGACACACAACACACAACACGTTCTCTGTAAAGCTTATTGATAACCGAAGCCTTGCAGGTTATGAGGTCTGGAACGTCACATTTAGGGGAACCGAGCCGTCCAAAAACAAACCGTACACGCGACCCGATTGCCGCGCTCTAATTCGGATTCGGGAACTTTTCTTGGTTCCACGATGGCACTAAAGGTACAGCGATTACTTCACTTTAACACAGTGAGGGAACTGTAATGGGGAACGGTCAACGAGAACCGAGGTTCCCAGGTATGTAGTCTTGGGGGGGCACGATTTCCTCCCACATCCCAAAACTTCAGATTGGTTCTTTGGCGATACGGACGGCCTCTGATTGGATGGTTTGTGAACGACATTGTTAAAAGCTTCACCGTGATGAGAACCTCCCATTAACTTTCTAAAACAGAACCGATGGAAACCGAACGGCAGTATGTGAGGGACAGGTCTGATGGCAGGGATAGGACCCAGGTGTTTGATGTGCCGTTAATTAACGAACCCGTCTGTGTTTATTCAGATCTTCACGCGATACGGAAAGTGCTACACCTTTAACTCCGGACTCGACGGCCAGCCGCTCCGCATCACCACCAAGGGGGGCATGGGCAACGGCCTGGAGCTGATGCTGGATATACAACAGGACGAGTACCTGCCAGTGTGGGGGGAGACAGGTAGAGCACACACACACATATACACACATACACACACCCACATATACACACAGACACACATAGACACATACAAACACACACACACCCACACACAAACATACACATACATACACAGGCAAAAGTACATACACATACACACAAAACACACACACACACAGGCACATACAAACATACATATACATACACACACAGACACATCCACACACACACACAAACACAAACACCCACACACAGACACATACACACAAACATACATACACACACACACACACATCCACACACAAACATACATACATACACACACAAACACCCACACACAGACACATACACACAAACATACATACACACATACATATATACACACATACACAAACAGACAGACACACACATGCTCTTACTACTGTGCAACTGTGTAAACATCAGATAGTGTGCGCCCCCTACAGGAAATAAATAAAAGCACCAAAAGACAAACGGAGGGCTTACTGATTCGGACTCAGCAGCTGCAGTGACCGTGCTGAGACAGCAGGGGGGGCCTCTGATAGAGCGCCACCCGCAGAGAGCACTGCTCTACCACTGACCACTGTTCTGATAGTGCGGGGGGGGGGCAGCACTCTAGATGGCGCCACTAAGTGGTGCGTCTGATTGGCTGTTTGCTTCAGCACCACGGACAGCGCTGAGCGTGAAGCATGGCTGGCATTAAAAAAGCCCCCGCGACCCCAGAGACGACTCTGCTGGACGAGCTTCATTAAGAAGTACATTTTAATTAATAAAGATGATGGGTTCATTAGGGTGCGGGGGGGCGGCGGTGCGGGGGCCGGGGGGGGGGTGTCAGCAGGAAGGTCAGAGACGCAGACCGGGGGAGTGCGCCTAAGTCACTCTCGCATGTCAATCACTGCCCCCCCTGCCGAGGAGAGAACGCCGCTCGAGAACCTGCATCTGCAGGGTGTCAATCAATGTGCACACACACACACACCGCACACACACACACACACACACACACACACACACACCATACNGGCCGGGGGGGGGGTGTCAGCAGGAAGGTCAGAGACGCAGACCGGGGGAGTGCGCCTAAGTCACTCTCGCATGTCAATCACTGCCCCCCCTGCCGAGGAGAGAACGCCGCTCGAGAACCTGCATCTGCAGGGTGTCAATCAATGTGCACACACACACACACCGCACACACACACACACACACACACACACACACACACCATACATTCTCATGCAGAGAACAACAACAAGCTAATTACACATCAATTAAGACTGAACTGAGACTCGAATCGAATCCGATAAGACGGTCCCGTCTTACCTCAGGACACCTGCACATACAACACCCCACACATAGTACCACACGTGAGCACGTGAGTCCTAGAGCCTGAGTCTGGACAGGGACAGCATACTGAAACAGTAATCCATGCCTTTATTACATCTGGATTACTGTAATGCACTTTATTTTGGAGTCGGCCAGTCCTCCCTCAAACGCCTCCTGTTGGTGCAGAACGCCGCTGCCCGACTTCCAACAAGACGGTGTAAGAGGGAACACATAACTCCCGTCCTGGCGTCCCTCCACCAGCTGCCTGTGCATTTCAGAGTTCATTTTAAGATTCTTTTATTTGTTTTGAAATCTTTAAACGGCGGCACGGTGGCTTAGTGGTTTAGCATGTTCTCCTCGCAGCGCTAGGGATTCCCGGTTCGAATCCCCATCTGGGTGGAGTTTCCACGTACTCCCCGTGTCCACGTGGGTTTCCTCCGGGTTCTCCGGTTTCCTCCCACAGTCCAAAAACATGGATCAAGTCAATTGAGTTCTCCAAATTGCCCCATATAGAGTGTGTGTGTGTGAGTGAGTGTGTGTCCAGTGATAGATTGCCCTTCTGTCCTCGGTGTAGCTGCCCGGCGCCCGAGACGTTTTCCCCTTGATGGGCATGAGGAACTCCCCCGTGACCCTAATAGAGGATAAAGCGGGAGATAATGAATGAATGGATTATTGAATGAATGAATCTTTAAATGGACTCTCCCCGTCTTACCTCTCTGAGCTCCTCCACCTGCATGCGCCCGCACGGTGCCGCTGATCAGGGGAAGGGTTAAAAGTTGTTTTAGTTATGAGGGCGTTGTGGGTGGAATTGTGTCCGTTTAGTCCTGGTTTAAGGTCCGTTGGGAAGAAGCTCCTCCTCGTCCTCTCTGTGTTTGCCTTCAGGACACGAAAACGCCGTCCTGATGGCAACAGAGTGAGGAGCTTGTTGTCGGGACGACTGAAGTCTTCCACAATCTTTTAGCTTTGGACCTGCACCGCTTCCTGTAGATGGTCTGAAGGTCTGGAAGTGCCACTAGGATGGTGCGTTCGGCCGAACGTACCACCCTCTGTAGTGACCGTCTGTCCAGATGGGTGCTGTTCCCGAACCAGGTTATGATGTTCCCCGTGAGGTTGTACTTCTTAATGAATCTCGTGCTGAAGCAAACAGCCGATCAGCGGCTCTTGGAGGTACGAGGTGCAAACTTAAGCTCAGAGGGGACCGAGCCTTTTCGATCGCGGCCCCTAAGCTTTGGAACGACCTCCCTCTGTGTATTAGACCGGCCTCATCACTGTCCATTTTTAAATCTAGTTTTAAAACACATTTCTCATCTCTGGCTTTTAACACGCCAGGATTTTACATGGTTTTAAAAACCTTGTAGTGTTTATTGTTTATATTGTATTCTTGTTTTTTTATTATAATTTTAAGTTTAAACTATGCACAGCACTTTTAAAATTGATAAAATTGAGTTGAGTTCTTTAATCCCTAACGAGATTTCGTCCATGGAGGTGGGATGTCCCGGTGGATCGGTTCTGCGCGAGGCCCCGTGTGCGGAACCTCCATCAGCGTTCTCGCTGAGTGCAGAGAGGAGACACTTATTAATTAAAAGCTCGTAACTGAAGCACTTGGGCGATCTGAAGCTTCCAGGCCGCATCGATTTTCCCGTAAACCATGCGTCCGGTTTGCATCAGCGTCTGCACATCGCCTGCGTCTTCACTCTGAAAACACGGGTCCTCAGATCTGCCCTCGCTCTCAGAGGCAGAATATGATGAACGATGTCGGGGCGCGGGCAGCGTTCCAGAGAAGATATACGCTTTAATCAAGGACACATTCATCACACCTCCTCACCGCCATCTACAGGTCTGAGTGCATCAGAGTCAGGGTGGATCGGAGTCAGAGTCAGGGTGGATCGGAGTCAGAGTCAGGGTGGATCGGAGTCAGAGTCAGGGTGGATCGGAGTCAGAGTCGGGGTGGATCGGAGTCAGAGTCGGGGTGGATCGGAGTCAGAGTCGGGGTGGATCGGAGTCAGAGTCGGGGTGGATCGGAGTCAGAGTCAGGGTGGATCGGAGTCAGAGTGGGGGTGGATCGGAGTCAGAGTCAGGGTGGATCAGAAAGTCCGGGTGGATCGGAGTCAGAGTCAGGGTGGATCGGAGTCAGAGTCCGAGTGGATCAGAAAGTCCGGGTGGATCAGAGTCAGAGTCCGAGTGGATCAGAAAGTCCGGGTGGATCGGAGTCAGAGTCCGGGTGGATCAGAGTCCGGGTGGATCGGAGTCGGGATGTATAAGAAAGTCCAAGTGAATCGGAGACGAAGTGAATCGAAGTCAGGGTGGATCGGAGTTAGAGTGAATCGGAGTCAGAGTGAATCAGAGAATCGGGGTGGATCGGAGAATCGGGGTGGATCGGAGTCGGAGAGGATCAGAAAGTCCAAGTAAATCAGAGTCAGAGTGAATCGGAGTCGGGGTGAATCGGAGTCAGAGTGAATCGCAGTTGGGGTGAATCGGAGTTGGAGTGGATCGGAGAATCGGGGTGGATCAGAGTCTGAGAGGATAAGAGTTGGAGAGGATCAGAAAGTCCAAGTAAATCAGGGTCTGGGTGAATCGGAGTCGGGGTGAATCAGAGTCAGGGTGAATCTAAATATATGATTCAAATGACATTTCTGAAGGTTTTGGTCTGTGTAGGTAGGTGTTTGTGTTTATAAGTATGTGGTTCTGCGTCTGCGGGGGTTTTCTGTATTTCTGGCATCCAGCCGTACGGGTCACCTCGTCCCTCTTTCTTTCAGACGAGACGTCGTTCGAGGCCGGGATCAAAGTGCAGATCCACACGCAGGACGAGCCCCCGTTCATCGACCAGCTGGGCTTCGGGGTGGCGCCGGGCTTTCAGACGTTTGTGTCCTGTCAGGAGCAGAGGGTGAGTGACCGCGGAGGCGGAAGTTACGAAAACGTTCCAGATTATCCCGAGATTATCAGTCACCAACGCACCGAAACGAGGATTAAAGACTTTACAGTGTGTGTCTCATGGGTGTCGACCACCTAAAGCCAAAGCAACGGACTGACTGTGGGTTGGGGTCTGATCCAGGACTGCATACTGATCCGGTCCTGATGTTTTTAATTTTCTGTTTGGAGTTTTTGCACGGTGGTTTAGTGGTTTAGCATGTTCTCCTCTCAGCGCTAGGGATTCCCGGTTCGAATCCCCATCTGGTTGGAGTTTGCATGTTCTCCCCGTGTCCGCGTGGGTTTCCTCCGGGTTCTCTGGTTTCCTACCACAGTCCAAAAACATGGATCAAGTCAAGTGAATTCTCCAAATTGCCCCGTTTAGAGTGTGAGTGAGTGTGTGTGCGCCCAGTGATAGATGGGTGTCCTGTCCTGGGTGTGTCTGCCCAGCGCCCGAAACCTTCTCCCCTGGATAGGCATGGGGTTATGGTTAGGTTATGTTTAGGTTAGAGCGAGGTTATGGTTAAATTAGGGTGAGGTTAGGGTTAGGTTATGTTTAAGTTATGGTTGGGTTAGGGTGAGGTTAGTTTTAGGTTATGTTTAAGTTATGATTAGTTTAGGTTATGTAAGGGTTAGGTTATGTAAGGGTTAGGTTATGTAAGGGTTAGGTTATGGTGAGGTTAGTGTGAGGTTAGCAGTATTCATTGTTAAAGTTTTTGGGTCTTTAAAAAATTAATGAAAGTCTCCACACTGCACAATGAAGTCCCCACACTGCATAAAAATGTGTGTGTGTCTGTGTGTGTGTGTGTCTGTGTGTGTGTGTGTCTGTGTGTGTGTGTGTGTGTGCGCGCGCCTCATGTCACTGTTATGGATTGATAGTGTGCTGGCGGTACGCCCCGTGTTTTTGGAGGGGGATGCAGTGTGTGTTTCTGGCAGCCTGCAGCCAAACAGCTTTCAGCGATTTAATGCTCCACCTGCCTTCCTCCTCCTCCTCCTCCTCCTCCCCCTCCTCCCCCTCCTCCCCCTCCCTCTGAATCCCAGCCTGTTACATTTGGCTGGCTGTGTTTGGTGATGCTTCATTGTCTTCCCTTCACTTCAGCGAAACTGACAGAGAAACTGTATCAGGACGGAGACGTCGATTCTCAGCGTCTGATGAAATCCTCCTGCGCGTGTCCAAACCTTTAACCGAGAGGAGATCGGATCAATAATTCAACCCCGCCGAGCGAGCCGAGCCGCAACGGCTAGATCATGAGAACCGGAAGACTTATTTTAAGCAGCATGCGCTATAATAATCAACCAAAGATCAAAGGGATGATGAATAACGCAGAAATTACCCCGAGACCAAGAGCAGAGCGGTCCGAAATCGCCTACTAAAGCCTACATACTACATTATAAACAGTACATACTACATTATAAACAGTACATACTACACTATATATCCTACATACTACATTATAAACAGTACATACTACATTATAAACAGTACATACTACATTATAAACAGTACATAATACACTATATATCCTACATACTACAGTATAAACAGTACATACTGTTTTTGGTCTTTTGTTTACGTGGGAATGTGTGTGTGAGTGTGTGTGTGTCCAGTGATAGATTGGTGTCCTGTCCTGGGTGTATCTGCCCAGCTCCCGAAACGTTCTCCCCTGGATGGGCATGGGGAACCTCCCCCCCCTCCCCCGCAACCCTAGTAGAGGATAAAGCGGAAGATAATGAATGAATGAATGAATGAATGTTTACGTGAGTTTACCGTAGTAACCGTGAAATCTTGGCTGAATGATGTCCACCAAATTATGAAGAGCAGTTCATGTTTTAGGCCACGTCCAAACAATCTATCACTGGACACACACTCACTCACAAAGACACACTGTATATGGGGCAATCTGGAGAATTCAGTTTACATGTTTTTGGACTGTGGAAGGAAACCCACACGGACACGGAGAGTACATGGAAACTCCACCCAGATTGGGATTCGAACCGGGTAATCCCCAGCGCTGAGAGGAGAACATGCTAAACCACTAAGCCACAGCGCCACCCTTCGTTTTAAAGTTATCTTATTTTTTTATTTTATATATTATTATTTTATTTTTGGCTGAGTAATCACTCACTCACTCACTCACTCACACAGACACACTCTATATGGGGCAATTTGGAGAACTCAATTGCCCTTGATCATGTTTTTGGACTGTGGGAGCAAACCGGAGAACCCGGAAGAAACCCACGCGGACACGGGGAGGACATGGAAACTCCACCCAGATTGAGATTCGAACCGGGAATCCCTAGTGCTGAGAGGAGAACATGCTAAACCACTAAGCCACCGTGCTGGCCCAATTTCTAATGAATTTCTAATATATATCTATAATCTCCTGTCTCACTCTCGTGTCGTCTCTCTCTCTCTCTCACTTTCTGTAGTTGACCTACCTGCCCCGCCCGTGGGGCGACTGCAGGGATGAACCCATGGGCTCGGACTTCTTCAGCAGCTACAGCATCACGGCGTGCCGCATCGACTGTGAGACGCGCTACCTGGTGGAGAACTGTAACTGTCGCATGGTGCACATGCCCGGTAACGCCTTCCTCTCGTTTATTCCAATTAAACCCCAATAAGTTTAAACGTCTGCAGCTGCAGCTGATGGTTGTTCCGTTCAGGTGAAGAACATGATGTTTGCAGTCTGTCTGTAATAAATGAGCACGCATGAGATCTCAGCAGCGCGGCGTGAAGGACTGTTCTTTGTCCTCCGCAGCCAAGACGACGCTTGGTTGCCATGACAGCATCCTAACAGGGTTTAATTATATAAGTCGTTATGACTATGAACTCCACTTAGACGCCCGTGGGGCAGATGGGGTGAATGAGAGCGTGTTTATGAGGGACATGACCTCACTGTTACTGAAACTGAGACCGGGTGATTACAGCAGGGTTTATCTTAAGAACTCGCTGTGAACTGCAGAGCGTCAGGGAACATCATCAGAACACCCGGGAACATCAGGAATTATAGGGAATATCAAGGAACATCATCAGAACACTCGGGAACATCATCAGAACACCCGGAACATCAGGAATTATAGGGAATATCAGGGAACATCATCAGAACACTCGGGAACATCATCAGAACACCCGGAACATCAGGGATTATAGGAAATATCAGGGAACATCATCGGAACACCAGGAAACATCATCAGAACACCCGGAACATCAGGAATTATAGGGAATATCAGGGAACATCATCGGAACACCAGGAAACATCATCAGAACACCCGGAACATCAGGAATTATAGGGAATATCAGGGAACATCATCAGAACACTCGGGAACATCATCAGAACACCCGGAACATCAGGGATTATAGGAAATATCAGGGAACATCATCGGAACACCAGGAAACATCATCAGAACACCCGGAACATCAGGAATTATAGGGAATATCAGGGAACATCATCAGAACACTCGGGAACATCAGGAATTATAGGGAATATCAGGGAACATCATCGGAACACCAGGAAACATCATCACAACACCCGGAACATCAGGAATTATAGGGAATATCAGGGAACATCATCAGAACACCCGGAACATCAGGAATTATAGGGAATATCAGGGAACATCATCGGAACACCAGGAAACATCATCAGAACACCCGGGAACATTAGGAATTATAGGGAATATCAGGGAACATCATCAGAACACCCGGGAACATAATCGGAACACCAGGGAACATCAGGGATTATCAGGCATCATCTGGAAATATCAACGGAACATCAGGGAAAATTACTGGACTATCAGGGAATATCAGGGAACATCAACTGAACATTAGGGAGCATCAACAGATTATCAGGAATGATCAAGAAATACCAACAGAACATCAACGGAACATCAGGGAAAATTACTGAAATATCAGGGAACATCAACTGAACATTAGGGATTATCAGGAATTATCGGCAATTACCAACAGAACGTCAGGGAACATTAGGGAACGTCAGGGATAATCAGGGAAGATCAACCGAACATCAACAGTACATCAACTGAACATCAGGGAATAGCAGGGATTTTCAGGAAATGTCAATAAAACATCAACGGAATGTCAGGCGATGTCAGGGAACGTCAGTGGAAAATTAGGGAACATCAGGGATTATCAGGGAAGATCAACGGAACATCAGGGCTCATCAACAGTACATCATCGGAACATCGGGGAACATCACTGGAAAATCAGGGAATATCAGGAAATGTCAACAGAATATCAACGGAATGTCAGGGAACGTCAGAAAACGTCAGTGGGAAATTAGGGAACATCAGGGAATATCAACGGAACATCAGGGAATGTCAGGGAATATCAGGAAATGTCAACAGAACATCAAGGGAACATCAGCAAAATGGGACCTTGTTTTTAATTGTAAAGGTTACCATGGTGACGCATTATATTTGTTGGTTATTAAATGTCTGTATAATCACTCCACCTTTCTCTCTCTGTCTGTCTCTCTCTCTCTCTCTCTCTCTATATATATATATAAATTTATGAGCCTGTGTGTGTGTGTGTGTCCTTCATCAGCTCTCATTCGAACCTGTTCTCCGTGCCGTTTAATTGATGTCATTAATGCCGCTGCCGGCGTCTTCGGGTTCTGCAGAACCTCTTACGGAGGACGAGGGAGAGCAGGTTCATCCAGGATCCGGCAGATTTCCATAAGCCATTACTGCTCATTATGTTTTTGACACTTTTGCATTTTACACTAATGAGAAAGGTCTTCGGGAACGTTCGGCAGGAGTACAGTGTGTCCGAGAGCTGAGACGCAGCGGTACCCCGACTCCCCGATCCATCAGAGCGCCGTGCGGCGCCAATGCTCCAGAGAAATCACCGTGCCGTCATCATGACATGACGAAGCTCTATTAATCACATCATGTGCGAGGACGGATCCTGTGTGTTCGGGGAAATTAAGCCGCAGCTTTTGAACATGGTGGAACAGAAGTCATTACCAGACCCAACCACACGGGGGCAGAAAATGCCCAAGAGGCAAATAATCAGCTCATCGCATTATCTTCCCTTTAATTTTGAATTTGGGACTAAGGGTTTGCAGGGGCATCTTGAGGAGAGCATGTCGGTCACACACACAGACACACACACACACACACACAAAACATATATTTAAATCGGGGGCAACTTAGATCAGCCAATTCACCTTGAATTCATGGTTTTAGACTGTGGGAGAAAACTAGAGAACCCGGAGGATACCCCATGCGGACATGGGGAGAACATGCAAACCCATGCCCATCAGAATGCCCAGATCGGGATTCCAACCTGGATCCACAGCGCTGAGAGGAGAACATGCTAAACACTACGTCACCGTGATCCCTCGGATGGAGTGCTACTCCGAGTACCCTGCGCCAAGGATGTTCACCTTACAAAGCGTGTGCACCCCACACCAAATACATGACTACATGCGAAAGGGAGAACCTACCAATCTTCACACGGGGTCCTGATCGTCTGATGCCTGGCGTGAGCATGTTCTCCCTGATGTGTGTGGAGCATGTGATGGAGTGGGCGGAGCCAGTGACACTCTCAAACTGCCTTCCCTCTGTGTCCTCCCGTGTCCCTGATGTTCTCCGTCCTCTGTGTGTGTTTCCTAGGAGACGCTCCGTACTGCACCCCTGAACAGTATAAGGACTGTGCGGACCCGGCGTTGGGTGAGTGTCCCACACGTCCCTCTCGTCGTGTTCGTCACATCAACACTTTGTATTTCATGTGTCCTCTACCACGTGGAGTCCCTCTGTCCAGCTCCTCCGGGTTCTCCGCCCTCGTGCTGGTTCTCCTTCTCATGGTTCTGCTGTAGGGACTCACCGTGGTTCTCCGTCTGTTCCTTCAGACTTCCTGGTGGAGCGGGACAACGATTACTGCGTGTGTGAGACGCCGTGCAACATGACGCGCTACGGGAAGGAACTGTCCTTCGTTAAGATCCCCAGCAAAGCCTCCGCCAAGTACCTCGCCAAGAAGTTCAACAAGACGGAGCAGTACATATCGTAAGTCTCTCCGGGCCCGCTTGCGGAACATTACGGAACGTTACGGAACGTTAAGGAACGTTAAGGAACATTAAGGAATG
>JAFMOD010000574.1:268906-322717 GCA_019802435.1 Corydoras maculifer | reverse complement strand
TGTGTGTGTGTGTGTGTGTGTGTGTAATCAATACTCCATCATTCAGGAGAGCTGTAGCTTCATGTGAACTGAACTGAGATGAAAGAAAAGAAATGTCACTGAACGTTTGTTTCCTTTCATCTCACATCAAAGACTTTAAATAGAAATATAGAATCATGTTCTGTTTGTTAACATTCAGCTGACAGAGGCCCAGCGCACACACACACAAACACACACTCACACATACACACACACTCACACACACACACATACACACGCATACACACACACACTTACACACACAGACACAATCACAATCACGCACACACACTCACACACTTACACACACAGACACACACTCACACACTTTATCCTCTATTAGGGTTGCGGGGGGGAGGGGGGGGGGAGAACGTTTTGGGCGCTGGGCAGATACACCCAGGACAGGGGGGCAATCTATCACTGGACACACACTCACTCACACAGCAGTAGATCAGATCCACTGGATTTCTGATCTCGGACCTGCAGCCTGAAAACCCTGGAGCGTAAATCAACTAAAATGTTGCGTTAATAGCTTTTATGGCTACAATTTACACAAAAATAAAAACCTCCTGTGGCGCTTTGAGTATGAAATTATGTTCGTCAGGTTTAATTAATGTCTTTCTCTCAGATCTCATTAAGAGAAGCTCACTGCGGCCTTTTCGCTCCTGTTTCGTCCTAATGGAAGCCGTTCGTCCCCTCACATGCCCAATGAGGCTGTTCCCTCTGTTCTCCGGGTCCCGTGGGCGTCCCGAAAGTTCCCTCCCACTCTGAATGGATCTGCCCTGTCAGATGAGGAAGGGCAATTAGCCTGCACTCATTCTTTATTGATAAGCCGTCCGCGGGGCTCGTCATCAAGACCCATCTGATCTGATCCGTGGACTCGATGAGACGGCCTTCTGAGGGATCTGCATGCGTCTCATTTGTTCCCATCAGTGTGTGGGTGTCACGGGGGGGGGGTGTGCTGGCTTTCATGGATGAAGGTTCTCTGAATGCTGGATTCATGTTCTGATGGGATGCAGTAACAGGACGGGGGTCGCGTTCAAAGGGACGGAGGATCAAAGACGACAGAAAAAGCAGGGCATGGTGGCCTAGTGTTCTCCCCGCGTCCACATGGGTTTCCTCTGGGTTCTCCGTTTTCCTACCACAGTCCAAAAACATGGACTCAAAGTAAATTCGGCTGCTCTAAATTTACCCTATATAGAGTGTGTGTGAGTGTGTGCTTACCAATAGATTGCCCCCCTGTCCTGGGTGTATCTGCCCAGCGTCCAAAACGTTTTCCCCTGGATGGACATGAGGAACCCCCCCCCCCCCCCCCCCCCCGAAACCCAGAAAACACACACAGACATGGAGACGCCACCCTGATCAGGATTTAAACCGAGAAAAAAATATATATATACATATATATATATNAATAATAATAATAATAATAATAATAATAATAATAATAATAATAATAATCATCATCATCGTCTTATTTGGCGGTGGCTTAATGGTTTGGCATGTTCTCCTCTCAGCTCTAGGGATTTCCGGTTCGAATCCCAATCGGGGTGGAGTTTCCATGTTCTCCCCGTGTCCGCGTAGGTTTCCTCCGGGTTCTCCGTTTTTTCCCCCACAGTCCAAAAACATGGATCAGGGTAAATTCTGGTGGATTCTCCAAATTGCCCCATATAGAGTGTGTGAGTGAGTGTGTGTCCAGCGATAGATTGCCCCCCTGTCCTGGGTGTATCTGCCCAGCGCCCGAAACGTTCTCCCCTGGATGGGCATGGGGAACCCCCCGACGACCCTAGTAGAGGATAAAGCAGAAGATAATGAATGAATAAAAAATTTTGAAGATTTTAAAAAATAAAATAAAATAAAAAACTACAAAGTCCAAGAAACGAACAAATCACAAGGGAGGCGGTCGGATTCTGGTCACGTGACGAGGTGCCGGCTCGCCATTGGCGGATCTGTCCGGTTGGCTCTCGCTGTCGTTGCAGGGAGAAGATGGCGGCGCGGGGTGGTTTTCAGCAGGCTGCGGCTGGAGGAGGCGGCGGCGGCGGCGGCGGAGGAATGGGGCCGGGGCCCCCGGTGCCGGGCGGAGGAGGAGTGCCCGGCATGGCGCCCGGTACTCCCGCTGGAAGGATGGGACCCGCGGGCCCGCAGAATCCGATGTACCGCTCCCCGATGCCCGGGCCTGGATACCCGGTAAGAGCGAGAACAAAGGGGCGCGCGAGCGCCGAGCGGGCGGCCGAGTCCCAATCGCCTCCACGCGGGAGGTTTAGGTTTACTACACAGCCGGGAAAATAACCGACCTGCACTCGGTAATCTAGTGCACTTCGGGTTCAGTCGAGTGCGGTTTGTTATTCGGCCGAAGGTTTCCGTTCGCCGACGAGCTTTAACGCAATTCGAACAATTCGTGTAAACGCAATTCAAACGTTTTACCTTTTTAAAATAAAACGTTTTTTAAAAACACAATTCTAATGTTTTTTTATGCAAACGGACAACGAATCACACGTTATTAAAGACTTATCTCTGTAAAACACATGGATAATTATTTACCACTGGTCGCATTTTAATCCATAATAATATCTAAGGCGGCACGGTGGCTTTGTGGTTTAGCATGTTCTCCTCTCAGTGCTAGGGATTCCCGGTTCGAATTCCAATCTGGGTGGAGTTTCCATGTTCTCCCCGTGTCCACGTAGGTTTCCTCCGGGTTCTCCGTTTTTCTCCCACAGTCCAAAAACATGGATCAAATTGAATTCTCCAAATTGCCCCATATAGAGTGTGTCTGTGTGAGTGAGTGTGTGTCCAGTGATAGATTGGCGTCCTGTCCTGGGTCTATCTGCCCAGCGCCCGAAACATTCTCCCCTGGATGGGCATGGGGAATCCTAAAGACGCGGCACGGTGGTTTAGTGATTTAGCATGTTCTTCCCGTGTCCGCGTGGGTTTCTTCCGGGTTCTCCGGTTTCCTCCCACAGTCCAAAAACTTGGATCAAATTCTCCAAATTGCCCCATATAGAGTGTGTGACCGCACCACAGTGCCACCTACTGGGGCGTAACGGTACTCACTGTTTCTTGTGCAGGTTGAGTGTACTGCACAAAGTAGATACCCGGCTGTGGTTTAAATGTGTGTAATTAGATGGTTCCATCTGTTTAGAACATTAAACCCTGAAACCCGGAGGTCTAAATGAGGCGGCCATGTAAAGAAAATGTAAAAGATGTTTCCCACAAAACTTTTAATACATCCTGCTATAGGGTTCTGTTAAACTGCGGAACCACATCTGCAGGTCTGTTAAACTAATCCTCATCTGGGCAGATTAATTACCCCGGATTTCACATTGGATTTATTCCTCATCCTGTTTAAAAAAAATAAATAAAATAAAAAATTCTAAAGCCATGTTCCACTTTTTTTTTTTTTTCCCCCCATACGACCTTGATGGTTTTAACTGTGTGTGTGTGTGTGTGTGTTTCACACTCGCTTCAAGGTTGAGTTCTGTGGAGCGAGGCTGCAGCTTTGTTCAGACCTACATGTATAAAGCAAGCTGTCCGCTCTCTATCTCTGTATGAAATGCCAACGCTGCGCTGAGGTTCTTCAGTGGAAATAATGTACAGTAGAGCGGCAGCCGTCAGTCAAAAGTTAGGACACGCCCCCTTTTCTTTTTTTGCTCCACTTATTGTCTATGTGATCTGTTTCACTTACCGAAAAGATGGATTCTGTAGTTCTACAATTGTACAAACTGTAGTCCATCAGTTTGTGGAGTTGTGAGTTTCTAGAGTCTATGGGGAGGGAGGGAGGGAGGGGGCGCTGGTTCGCCATGTCCATCCAGAGGAGAATGTTCCAGATCTGGGGATCGCAGTTTCGAAATAAGAGGCCACCAATCTTCAAATCCCAGGACGGAGAAATACTCGCACACATTATATAGGGGCACTTTAGAGCAGCGAATTCACCTTGAATCCTCGTTTTTCATTGTGGTACGAAGCCCTTGTGGACTCAGTTCGGGATTCGAACCTGGATCCCCAGCTCTGAGAGGTGGACGTGCTAACCATTAAGCCACCATGCTGCCACCCCCCCCCCCCACATTTATTTATGTATATATTTATATATAATTTTTTTTTTTTCTACAGAGACCCGGTATGCCCCCTGCAAGTCGAATGACCCCTCAAGGCCCGCCCATGGGACCGCCCGGCTACGGTGCCAGTCCCGTGCCCCGCCCCGGCATGCCGGTGATGGATCCGTCCCGTAAGAGGCCGGCCCCCCCTCAGATTCCACAGCAGGTCCAACAGCAGAACCGCACGCAACAGTGAGTATTAAACAACCGGAACAACCCCTCGCCCTCGCTCCCCTGGCACCGCCTCACTCACCTGCCGTTCTGTTTGTAGTGCCAAGAAGAAGAAGATGGCGGATAAAATTCTACCTCAGAGGGTAAGCGGTTCGAATCCTCATCGTTAATAAAATAAAATAATACAATTTAATAAAAAAAGAAACTAAGAGCTGTGTAGCAGATGGGTTCACGTTGCGTTGGTGGCTTTCAGATCCGAGAGCTGGTTCCAGAGTCTCAGGCGTACATGGACCTGCTGGCGTTCGAGAGGAAGCTGGACCAGACGATCATGCGCAAGAGGCTGGACATCCAGGAGGCGCTGAAAAGACCCATTAAGGTAAAGATCTCAGAGAAGACAGACGTCCTTAAACAAACCACCTGCACAACAACGGGAGTGGTAGCTCAGTGGTTTGGGTGTTGGGCTATCAATCTGAAGGTTGTGGGTTCAAATCCCAGGTCCACTGAAGTTACCAGTGTGGGTCCTTGAGCAAGACCCTTAACCCTCATTGCTCCAGGGGTGTTGTGATGAACCCTGTGCTCACCTTGTAAGTCGCTTTGGATAAAAGCGTCCAATAAATGACCAAATGTAAAAACAACTGAATGCTAAGAATGTGAATCGGTCCTTTAATGTTTTTTATTTATTTATTTTTTGTTCATTTATTTTCCCGCCTCAGCAAAAACGCAAACTCCGCATCTTCATCTCCAACACCTTCAACCCGGCGAAGGCCGACGCGGAGGACGGCGAGGGAACGGTGGCGTCGTGGGAGCTGCGTGTCGAGGGGCGCCTGCTTGAGGACGTAAGTGTAAGAGACTTTGCTTCGCCCTCTGGTTCCGTAGCGCTCAGCGGTCTCGCCACGCTCGGCCTTTAAAGCACGCGCTCTCGTTCCCAGACCGCCGTATCGAAATACGAGGCCACCAAGCAGAAGAGGAAGTTCTCCTCGTTCTTCAAGTCCCTGGTCATCGAGTTGGATAAAGACCTGTATGGACCTGACAATCACCTCGTCGAGGTAAGAGCTGGAGAATCGAGGGCCGTCGGGGTTGAATCTCAGCTCTGTCGCCATGATGATGATGATGATGATGATGGTGGTGTGTGTAGTGGCACAGAACCCCGACGACTCAGGAGACCGACGGCTTTCAGGTGAAGAGGCCCGGAGATGTGGGAGTGCGCTGTACCGTTCTGCTCATGCTTGACTACCAGGTAACCATCCACAGGGGTATGTAGGCTTAACGACAGGAGAACCTCCAGGACAGGACAGCAGGGGGCACACACACACACACACACACACACACACACACACACACCTACCTACCTACCTCTATCTTTATTACGGATCACTTCTTTAGTCTACCTGCTGAAATGGTTTTAATCTGTTTAAGGTACAGGGTAGTCCTCATAGAAACCGATAGGGACATGAGGAGAACATGCAAAACCCACTTAGCAAGGCCACCTTTACCCACCTGGCCCATTTTTATACTTCGGTTAGGATACTTACAGCAGGTGTTTGTAATAATATTGTGTTTTGCCCTCTTGCCTCCGAACGACATCACAAATTTAGTAAGCAAGTAACCGGCAAACAAATGCTGGTTACCATGGCAACGAGAATGCTGCACTTGCCAAGCCCCCCCTTTATAATTAATTAATTCATTATCTTCCGCTTTGTGCCGCCTACCTTTTTAATTAATTAATTTATTTATTTGTTTATTATTTTTTTATTATTATTATTTATTTTTTCCAAGATGCATATAAAGATGAGTACAATCCTCATCCTCATAAGCTATATATATATATATATATTATATTATTATAATTATTATTATTATTATTTATTTTTGCCCCTTTTGGGTCACGACCCCCCAGCTGAGAATGGCTGCTCTGAAGTACAGGGCTGACCTCTTCAATAATGTTCATTGTGTTCTTGTTTATATGTATGATGGTATCTTCAGGTTCTCCAGTTTATTAACTAAGCCGTATATTTGGACTCTCCATCCTTCCGCAGCCCCCCCAGTTCAAGCTGGACCCCAGACTGGCGCGCATGCTGGGCATTCACACCCAGACCCGTCCCGTCATCATCCAGGCCCTGTGGCAGTACGTAAAGACGCACAAGCTGCAGGACTCGCACGAGCGGGAGTTCATCAACTGTGACAAATACCTCCAACAGGTGACGTAGAACCGCCGTCGCGCTAAAACACCTCAACTACCGGCATGTCCTCGCTCTCCTCCTCCTGCCTCCTGCCTGTTGATCCCTCATGCCTCCATCAGACCGGTCCAGTAAACTTTACAGATCACTCCTGCACCCCTGTTTACCTTTAGGTATTAAATGGGTAGCGTAATATCGCCATCTGGTGGTAGAATGTAGGCATGCATGCATATTCAATAATACTTCCTACATTTTTTATATGGATATTTTCATTTAGGCCACAAGGGGCTCTTTATTACCTTGAGGCTTGTGGTTAAGGAACCGCCATGTGACCTGAGGGTCCTCGGTTCGATTCCTGGGCCCACCAAGTCCTACGGCGGGAGTCACCTAACTCACGCCGTATACAGGGCTAATCGCTGGTTCCTTTATAGATTTTCGAGACCCAGCGGATGAAGTTCTCTGAGATCCCACAGCGGCTGCATGCCCTGCTGATGCCTCCGGAACCCATCATCATTAACCACGTCATCAGGTGAGACGAGGACCTTCAGCCGGTCGGGGTTCTAAATTAATCACAGATTATTTTTTTTAACCCTGCTCTCCACCCCCTCCCCCCATCAGCGTGGACCCTAATGACCAGAAGAAGACCGCCTGCTACGACATCGACGTCGAGGTGGACGACACCCTCAAGACCCAGATGAACTCCTTCCTGCTGTCCACTGCCAGCCAGCAGGAGATCGCCGGCCTGGATAACAAGGTACGAGCGACGGACCACGGCGGAACCTGGTGGTGATGGGTTACAATAATTTGGGTCGGTTCTGCAGTGACACTTATGTGGTGGTGGTGGTGGGGGGGGGGTTAGTGCTGCAGTGCTGCTGGAGTTTCATTTAAACACCTCAGTCACACTGATGGGATAGGACTAATGCCCCCACCCAATTACCCCTGCTCTGTGGTGGTATTATTGGGGTGCTGACCATTAGAACAGAGTACACAGTATGTACTGTAGAACACACACAGATGGACTACAGCCTGTGGACAGTAGAACTACAAAGTCCATCTCTACAGAAAGTGGAACTGAGAACATGGATGGTGAGTGAAGCAGAAAGGGGGCGTGGCCTTATGTATTTGCGGCTGAGGAGCTATGTGCCGCTCTGCATGCTGAAAGCTTTTGTTTTTTTAATTTATTATTTTTTTTTCTGAATCCTCTTGATGTTTAAAGGCGCCGTTCCGTGCGGCGTGGTCCCGGTTCTCAGCGCTTCACGCTGTGCACCTTTCCGTCGAAAGAATGCTTTGATTTGAGCGACGTGTTTGGCTTCTTAATACACGTTACCGTTTTTGGATTCTAGTGCATAGCAACCACATAGCAACCGCATAGCAACAGGGTTTGTTTTCTCAAATCTGCCTGTAAACAAGGGGGGCATGGTGGTCTAGTGTTTAGCGTGTTCTCCTCTCAGCGCTAGGGATTCATGGTTCGAATCCCCATCTGGGTGGTGTTTCCATGTTCTCCCTGTGTCCGCATGGGTTTCCTCCGGGTTCTCCGGTTTCTTCCCACAGTCCAAAAACATGGATCAATTTCAGCTGAATTCTTTAAATTGCCCCATATAGAGTGTGTGCCCAGCGATAGATTGCCCCTCCTGTCATGGGTGTATCTGCCCAGCGCCCGAAACGTTCCCCCCTCCCCCCCGTGACCCTAGTGGAGGATAAAGTGGGAGATAATGGATGCATGTAAACAGAGTAAAAACCTAAAGGGCCGGGGCAGTTCTGCTGACGACCCGCTTCGTTAACCATCATACTAATGATTCACCCTGTCCTAATGCCCTGCTCTGTGATTGGCTCAAACTGGGCAGCACGGCACGCCAGTGATGCGCTGCCCGTCTTGTTACCATGGCGAGGTTTTGTGATGATGGTGTATATTGTTGACTTTAGTTAAATTAGTGATGAGCACCCTTGAGATCCTAAAACCCAAACTCCCTAAACTCTTTATCAGCACAGTCAGCGTTTCCTCCGAGTTTCTGCTCACGCGTTCCGCTCGTGGTCCTTTGACCTGCTTTCATCACTGAGCCCTTTGATCATCTGCCCTTTGATTCAGTTCAGAGGATTACAGCAGCAAAGTTAAAAAGCAAGGTTCTTGTAGTCCATATGAGATGCACCTCCTCAATTCTCCACTCATTCATTCATTCATTCATTATCTTCCGCTTTATCCTAAATTAGGGTCGTGGGGGGGGGGTCCCCTTGCTCATCCAGGGGAGAACGTTTCGGGCGCTGGGCAGATACACCCAGGACAGGGTGCCAACCTATCTCTGGACACACACTCACTCACTCATACACACTTTATATGGCGCAATTTGGAGAACTAAATTGGCTTGATCCATGTTTTTGGACTGTGGGAGGAACCCGGAGGAAACTCACACGGACACAGGGAGAACATGGAAACTCCACCCAGATGGGGATTTGAACCAGGAATCCCTAGTGCTGAGAGGAGAACATGCTAAAAAACCACTAAGCCACCGTGCCGCCTATCCTCCACTCACTTTTCATTTATTTTATTTCCACAGGCTGGTGTAGCTGGTCTTTGTAGTTCTACAATTTCACTCTGTCTGTTTCTCCACATACTTTATAGTTGGCATTAGTATGAGGAGGTATTAAAGATGCTGATGTAATGACGGTATGAAGTGACTGCGAGTTGAAACCCTGTCGCACTTTCGTTTTCCCGGCTGCCGTCTTTAGATCCACGAGACCATTGAGACCATCAACCAGCTGAAGACGCAGAGGGAGTTCATGTTGAGCTTCGCCCGCGATCCTCAAGGCTTCATCAACGACTGGCTGCAGTCGCAGTGCAGAGACCTCAAGGTGACGCCCAGCGCATTTTCTCTGATTAAATCTGATTAAATGGGGTGGGGGTGGGGGTGGGGTGGCATGTTCGTCCCTTACCCCGTATGTAGCTCAGACCCATGGCTGGGGTTGTTTGGGTTACCCCTTTGTTCTGGTGGGGGGCTGGCTGGACTTCTAATGATGGGAAGTAAACGGTGGTGCATTCTAATGACCCTCAGAGAAAGTAAGTGTTTATTGTTGTAGTTGGGGGGGGGGGTAGCTCGGTGGTTAGTGTGTGTGAAAGACGTCTTTAGCTTCACTGATTTCAGTGTGGGCCCTTGAGCAAGACCCTTAAACCTCTTTTCGTCAGGTTAGAACCACGACCATCAACGTTGGGACTCCGGTAAGTCGCTTTGGGTGGAGTTGCCTTCTAAGTGTGTGTGTGTGTGTGTGTGTGTGTGCGCGCGCCACCTTGTTTTTATAACTGATTGCAAGTCCTGATTGCACACCACGTCCGTGGGGACCTCTCGTGCAGTGAAAGGCAATGGAAAGAGCATTCAAAGGTTTTTTGGCAACATTTCCCTGAATTTTGTCTCCACATGGTCGGCTGTGTCTGGTTTTGGGTCCCCACTATGTAGCAAAGACGTGTGTGTGTGTGTGTGTGTGTGTGTGTGTGTGTGATTGTTGGAAGGGGAGGGGGCTGTCAGAGTACATATACTTTGATCTTAAACCTCCCTGTTTATGTGAGGGAGAGGGAGGAGCCAACAATGTTTTTTTTTATTAATTAATTTTGTTTTATAAATAACGGGATTAATATGGGCGGCATGGATGGATGGGTTCAAAAATGGGCGGTTCAAACCCCATCTGGGTGGAGTTTGCATGTCCTCCCCATGTCCACCTGGGTTTTCTCCAGGTTCTCCGGTTTCCTCCCACAGTCCAAAAACATGGATCAAGTCAATTGAGTTCTCCAAATTGCCCCATATACAGTGTGTCTGTGTGAGTGAGTGTATGTCCAGTGATAGATTGGCGTCCTGTACTGGGTGTATCTGCCCAGCGCCCGAAACGTTCTCCTCTGAATGGGCATGGGGAACCCCCCTGCGACCCTAATAGAGGATAAAGCAGAAGATAAAGGATGGGAATAATAAGGTCTCTAAGTTACTGTCATCCTCAAACCTCACACATCATATGGACGCTTGCACCAACTCCGGCATCAGTACAGTTCTGTTTTTGGTTCTAATGGACCATCACGCAGCGTACACGTGACGCCATGCCTCGTTTCTTGTTTCTCGTTTCTGGGGTGTGGTAGCTCAGTGGTTATGGTGTTGGGTTATCAATCTGAAGGTTGGGGGTTCAAATCCCAGGTCCCCTAAAGTTACCAATGTTGGTCCTTGAGCAAGACCCTTATCCCTCATTGATCCAGGGATGTTGTGATGAACCCTGTGCTCACCTTGTGAGTTGCTTTGGATAAAAAGCGTCCAATAAATGACCAAATGTGATGTAATGTAATATTTATCTCATACAGACGATGACTGACGTAGTGGGAAACCCAGAGGAGGAGAGACGGGCGGAGTTCTATTTCCAGCCGTGGGCTCAGGAGGCTGTGTGTCGCTACTTTTACTCCAAGGTAAGTTTCATACTAAACTAAAGCAACATGGTACAAGAGGGCGTGGCATTATTGTGGAAAAAAAAATCATGGGATAGTATCTTAAACCGCCTTTTTCTCCATGATTTATTTACAATAAAACACAACCCAGGGCGGCACAGTGGCTTAGTGGTTTAGCATGTTCTCCTCTCAGCACTAGGTTCGAATCCCCATCTGGGTGGAGTTTCCATGTTCTCCATGTGTCCGCGTGGGTTTCCTCCGGCTTCTCCGGTTTCCTCCCACAGTCCAAAAACATGGATCAAGTCAATTGAGTTCTCCAAATTGCCCCATATAGAGTGTGTTTGTGTGTGTGTCTGAGTGAGTGTGCCCATCAATAGATTGGCGTCCTGTCCCGGGTGTATCTGCCCAGCGCCCGAAACGTTCTCCCCTGGATGGGCATGGGGAAAACCCCCCCCCCCCCCCCCCGACCCTAATAGAGGATAAAGCAGAAGATTCACTATAATAATAATAAAAACTATTATTAATTAATAATCTGGTCTTCCGCGACACAATCTAGTCCCATTTTAAAACTGATCGCTGTCAGGATTCCGTATTTTCGAACAATTAAAACTTACCACCTAGTGGCCAAACTACAGAACACAGTTTATAAAAACGGAAAAATGGGTTTATATTAATCTGTATTTTTTATGATTTAAAGTAATGTTTAGTATTTCACGCATTGATATGAATGTGAGGTGCTTAACGGTGTGTGTGCGTGTTCTTGTTAATGATGTGACGGCTGGACGAACAGCTCAGCCAATCAGATTTCAGACCTGGAACTAGCGCTGTTATTAAGGTGTTTATGAACCACAGGTCCAGCAGCGGCGGCAGGAGCTGGAGCAGGCGCTGGGCATCCGGAACACATAAGCTGGACCGCAGAACCCGAGAGGACTCTTGGGCAGTGAAGTTGAACCGGTCTACGTTTTGTGGTTCCTCGTCAATGACACTAAGTCACGTTCACCGGTATTGTGGAGGATCAGGCTCACACACCCCCCCCCCCCACCCTCACTCACACAGCTTTGACCTGCTTTAGGGCTCTCCGTATCGGTTTCCCTCCCCCCCTCGGCTGTTCTGACGAATGCCTTTTAAATAGAACCCCTAATTGTCCCACTATTAAATGTTCTCGCGGCGGATCGTCACGTGAGGGCGATTTGTTAACTGTTCATTCGATGTGAGACTGATCAGTGAAATGCCTAGAACATACGAGATTTAACGATGGAACGCTGAAGTCGCACCTCGATCGGTCATCCACATGTCCATATCTGTCTCAAATAATGAGGTTCCTAACAAACAAAAAAAACCTCCATCCCGTTCTGTGGTAAAGACATTATGATCAAAACCCAAGGGTTCGCTGGATCCTCCAAATTCTGCAGACTCATGATGCCTATATCGCTTTATACGACGAATGTAACAACAAAAGCACCAAGAAGCGATGTCCGCATCATGACATCACAATACAGAGGGTCCAAAGACGTACAGGAGAGAATGGACACCGAAGTTGTCCTGTACGTTCTGATTTTTCAGAAAAAGTCTTATTAACTTCGAATCCGGCTTAGAAGTCCGAATACCGAATACGCCAATTATGTCCCCCAGACGTAAATCTTGGAGGATTTAAGGTCCTGTTCTGTTTATTATCGTAATAATAGATGTGTACGACGTGCGCTGTAGTTTTCCTCGCCGCGTCGTCTTTTAGCGAGTGCCTCGTCCTTCTCGCCTTGTGCCGGGTCCACCGTACAAAGCCCCCCCCCCCACCAGGCTTCAGGACGAAGATCAGCTCGAACCTTAGGCCTGGTTCAGCCGTTTGGTTCCAGCTCCATCCCGGAGAGACCTTGCTTTTAATGGATGGTGAGACCGTCCTTAGCGTGATGTCTTCTGCAGATGGCAGGTGGATTGTCTTTATTGATCTTTAATGTACCGATTGTGTTCGGATTAGTTAGGTTTAGATGACCGTCGGTAAAGTAGGTTAGTGCAAAGCTTAACTAGTCGATGCGAGGCCACTGTCCATGCTCAGGTAATTGACCATTTCACCCGCAATAAAACCAGTACTGTCCCCGCACACACTCCACCATGAAGGACACACTTAACGCACTCGGACCGTAGTGCCACTACCAACGTGTAACGTCGTGGACTGAACTTAGTTTTTTTTTTTTTTGGCCTGATTTCTGAAGTTGTTCTTTTTTATGAAGCTTGTGCTTAAGAGAACGTTCTCCGGGTTCTTTACCTCGTGTACAACGCCTTAGATCCACATGCTTTTTTTTTTCTTCTTTTTCTTTCTTATGGACCAAACTTGTTTTAACATGTCGACCCTAATAATAAAGTCTCCCTTCTATCAACGCTGCTCTCGGATCAGTCATTTAAACCAGTTTCGTAATTAAAGCTTTTTCTCTACAACGGTCCACATTTAGGTAAGATAATTACTGAAGTCTGTATACTTATATTCATTCATCCATTATCTCCCGCTTTATCCTCTATTAGGGTCGTGGGGGGGGGTTTCCATGCCCATTTCGGGCGCTGGGCAGATACACCCAGGACAGGGTGCCAACCTATCGCTGGGCACACACACACACTCTATATGGGGCAATTTGGAGAACTCAATTGACTTGATCCATGTTTTTGGACTGTGGGAGGAAACCAGAGAACCGGGAGGAAACCTACACGGACACAGGGAGAACATACAAACTTCACCCAGATGGGGATTCGAGCGCTGAGAGCAGAACATGCTAAACACTAAACCATCGTGCCGCGTCCATAAATTACTATACTTTTATCTGTCTATTTATACTATACAGCCCCAAAAATACACAAATCAAGTGGTTTATGGGTAAATTCAGGATGTAAATCTAATTGGCACACAATAAAAATTTTAGCAGATTTTTAATGCCGCTCTGGGTGGCGTTTCCATGTTCTCCCTGTGTCCGCGTGGGGTTCCTTCGGGTTCTCCGGTTCTAATCCCAATTCTAATAATAGTAACAAAAAAATTCCAGGTACGAATCCCAATCTGGGTGGCGTCCTGTCCTGGGTGTATCTGCCCAGCGCCCAAAACATTCTCCCCTGGATGGGCATGGGGAACCCCCCCCCTCCCCCGCAACCCTAGTGGAAGGTTAAGCAAAAGATAATGGGTGGATGGGTTCTCCTCTCTGCACTAGGTATTCCTGGTTTGAATCCCAATCTGGGTGGAGTTTCCATGTTCTCCCCGTGTCCGCGCGCGTGGGGTTCCTCCGGGTTTCCTCCCTCAATCCAAAAACATGAAATCAAAAAAAAAAAAAAAAACAGAAATCAAGGTCAATTCATTTCTCCAAGTTGCCCCATAAAGAGTATGTGTGTGTGTGAGTGAGGGTGTGTCCAGTGATAGATTGGTGCCCTGTCCTGGCTCTATCTGCCCAGCGCCCGAAACGTTCTCCCCCAGATGGGCATGGGGACCCCCCCCCCCCAGGAGAGGATAAAGCGGAGGATAATGGATGGATGGGTGGATCTGGCAACCCGGCTGGATATAAATACGCGGTGCAGCGGTTCTGTCGGAGCGACTCGCCTTCAGCAGCAGACAGCGACGCGAACGAACTTAAAAAGCGCAGCATGGCGCCCAAAAAGGTCTGCATTATCGGCTCGGGTAACTGGTACGTACCTCAGTGAGGCGGTGGTGTCGGTGAGGTGTGGGTTGTTGTGTAGTTTGTGTGTCGCTGCTCGGCGCTTCACTGAAGGACAAACCGATACAGGACTGTAATTACACAGCACCTGTCACGCGTTTAGAGTAACTTTATTCTGGAGAGTGGATTAAAATTCAGAATCTGGCGTCCGTACTGTTCCACTAAACTTATTTGGATTGGTTGTCGTGTATTCTTAATATTCAAATCTGTTTTATTTTAACTGAATCGATTATAACAGAACCGACTCCCGAAAGAGCGCTTGAGTGATCGGTCTAGTGATTCGGCTCGTAGTTCGGTTCACCGAGTCTCATGCAAAAGTTTGTGCCCTTCAGTCAAATTTAACATTTGATCGACTTTCAAAGCGTTTCACGCATTAAAACGTTTATTTCGATACATTTTACAGAACTACACTGTGCGCTGTTATTTGTTTTTGAATAAATTTGTTTATATCTGAAATTTAAAACGTGGCACATGTAAAATGTTTAATATTAAACTCCCCCCCCTTTTAATTCTGTGTCTGCAGGTACTTAGGCTCATAAAATATCCTTTCATTTATTCATTCATTATCTCCCGCTTATCCTCTATTAGGGTCGCGGTGGGGTTCCCCATGCCCATCCAGGGGAGAACGTCTCGGGGCAATTTTGAGAATTAACTTGATCCATGTTTTTAGACTGTGGGAGGAAACCCACGCAGACACGGGGAGAACATGGAAACTCCACCCAGATGGGGATTCGAACCGGGAATCCCTAGCGCTGAGAGGAGAACGTGCTAAACCACTAAGCCACCGTGCCGCCCGCTCATAAAATATTAAAGTAAATATATACGGCACGGTGGCTTAGTGGTTTAACATGTTCTCCTCTCAGCACTACGGATTCCTGGTTCGAATCCCCATCTGGGTGGAGTTTCCATGTTCTCCCTGTGTCCGTGTGGGTTTCCTCCGGGTTCTCCGGTTTCCTCCCACAGTCAAAAAAGTGTGTACCCAGTGATTGGTGTCCTGTCCTGGGTCTATCTGCCCAGCGCCCGAAACGTTCTCCCCTGGATGGGCATGGGGAACCCCCCCCCCCCCCCCCGCGACCCTAATAGAGGATAAAGCGGGAGATAATGAATGAATAAATATTGTACAGCATATTTGTTATTTGTAAATATTACTGTCTATTGTTAATACAGTAAATTGCAATTTTACAAGAGAGACTCCATCATGCCGGAACAAAATTCCTCGTGTGTGTAACGTACTTGTCAAATAAAACAGATTCTGATCCTGATACTGTGTTCTCTGTTCTAATGGTCAGAACCCCAATAGTACCCAAAACCCCCCCTCACCACATCAGTGTCACTGCAGAACTGACAGTAAACAATCCACCACCCAAATAATACCTGTTCTGTGATGCTCCTGACCAACAGAGAACAGAGAACACAGATGGACTACAGTCGGGAATTATAAAACTACAAACCCCATCTATATGGTAAGTGGAGGACATAGACGATGGAGTGAGAGGGGGGCGTGGCCAAACTTTTCAGTCGTACTGTATTTAACGTGGTGCAGATTTCAGTGTTGTGTTTGGACTCGTGGTGTTCAGTTGATTCAGTGTAACGGTGTGATGTGAGAAAATAAAACAGCTACGTGGTTTGAAACGAATCAGCGGCTTGTCTGGGATTACAGGGACGTCCCGGAGCTGCTGATTTTTGAAGGTTGTGTTTCTCTATCTGGCTTTTTTTTGTGTTTTCTCCTAAAAATCAATGAGTTGGGGTCAAAATCTGAGAGGACATGGACCTGTGGCCTGTACTCACTCCACCACGCAAACGGACACGGGAACGTCCACACAGTGATTAAGACTCCTTCATTATGGAGAGTTTTAGGTCTCTGAGGACCTCTGTAATGGAGACTCTAATTAAACTGCATTAATTTACAACACGGGATGTAAGAGGGTCAACGCACCGTCACCACGGCGGGGTGCAGGCATGCACCATCTAAGGGTGTTCCGCTGAAGAGGGAACATGAGGTGGAGTGGGCAGGGCAGGGCAGTTAGATGGTGCCAGCGGCCACGCCAAAGTGTTAGACATAGGAGGATGGATGGAGGACGACAGGGAGGCTTAGTGGTTTAGCATGTTCTCCTCTCAGCGTTGGGGATTCCCGGTTCGAATCCCCATCTAGGTGGAGTTTCCATGTTGTCCGCGTGGGTTTCCTCCGGGTTCTCCGGTTTCCTCCCATAGTCCAAAAACATGGATCAAGGTGAATTGAGTTCCCCAAATTGCCCCATATAGAGTGTGTGTCCAGTGATAGATTGGCGCCCTGTCCTGGGTCTATCTGCCCAGCGCCTGAGATGTCCTACCCTGGATGGGCAAAGGGTCCCCGTGACCCTAGTAGAGGATAAAGCAGAAGATGCTGGATGGAGGTAACAGTTCTGAGAGCTTCTTTGTTGGTTGGGGAGCGGATGCCTTTCTGTCTCTCCACTTTGTTACTGTTCTGGCCTTGGGCCCCCACATTTGCCCCCTCAACCCTGGAGTACCCATAGCATCCTGAAACAGCTGCTAATGTGGTGGAGCAGAAGCATGAATGAGCAGACTCCGTTGGGAGGGGACGAGGGCGTGAGGACAGATCGGGGTTCGGCTCAAAGCATGTCTCGTGTCATGTGACCCTCATCGTCCATCTCTGCTCCTCAGGGGCTCCGCCATTGCCAAGATCGTGGGTGCCAACACCGCCGCGTACGCCACGTTCGAGGACACGGTGAACATGTGGGTGTTCGAGGAGATGATCAACGGGCGCAAGCTCACCGACATCATCAACACCGAGCACGAGAACGTCAAGTACCTCCCCGGACATAAGCTGCCCCCTAACGTGGTAGGTTTCTGCTTCAGCACCGGAGTTATTATTGTCTGAAACGTGTTCTTAGGGGCCGAAGGTTGTGAGCATGTCCCAGATCCACCACCTTACTCTTCAGTGGGGATTCTCAGGGGTCAGGGGTCACTGTGGTTAAATTCCACCTCACGGCAAGGCAACTAGGTCCTGGGTTTGATTCCCACACAGGGCAGCTGTGGACCTGTGGAGATTTTGTATGTTCACCCTGTGTCAGGGTGATTTCACTCTGAGAGCTGGGGTTTCCTATCCCAGTCCAAGGTGGAGGGGATGTGGTAGATGAGTTGGAGCTGCTAAGTTGCCCCTAGGTGTGAATGCTGGGAAGAGTACACAGTCCAAAAACATGGACTGAAGGTAAATTCACTGCTCTAGATTGCCCCTATATATACTGTATGTATATATGTATGTATGTCTGTATGTGTGTATGGTTATTTGCCCCATAGGAATGGAGCCTGAAATGTTCTCCTCTGGATGGGCATGTGGACCCCCCCCCCTCACCCGTGATTCTAGATAATGAGATGGGGTGTCACGGTGGTGCAGTGGTTAGCACGTCTGCCTTTCGGTCCTAGGCCTTTAGATTTGGGTGAAATTTGTATGTTCTCCACATGTCCACATGGGTTTTTCTCCGGGTTCTCTGGTTTCCTCCCACAGTCAACAAACATGGATTCAAGGTGATGGCTGCTGTATATTACCCCTATCTAAATTGCTCCCATATAGTGTGTAGTATAGTCGCTTTGAATAAAAGCATCTGTTAAATGTAATGTAATGTAATGTGTGTGTGTGTGTGTGTGTGTGAGTGCCCAGCGATGGATTGGTGCCCTGTCCTGGCTGTACCTGCCCCCCCCACAACCCTAGTGGAGGATTAGAGATGTTGTTCAAAGCAATTTAAAGAACCCTAACTGGATGGTTGGGGTCAGAGCCTGGAGTCAGTCCTGATAGAGACCCCCTGGAGCAGTAAGGGTTAAGGGCCTTAATCAAGAACCTACCTTAACAACATGGTGGAACTAAGCTACCACATGCCACCTACACCTTCCAACGTCCTTTTGCCCCCATTATTCCCTTTAAAACGGTTCTTCTGTTCCGCAGCTCGCCGTTCCGGATCTGCTGGAGGCCGTGAAGGGCGCGGACATTCTGATCTTCGTGATCCCGCATCAGTTTGTGAAGAGGACATGCGACACCATCAAAGGGCACGTCAAGCCGGACGCGGTGGGGATGTCCCTCATTAAGGCACGCCCCTTTTTTCCTAAATTCAGCACTACAGCATCGTAGCCTCCACCCACTTCAGTATTAATGTAGACACCACATGTCCACACGTCCACACGTTAACGGGAGGTGGTGGGATCACTAAGGTTCACGTCCACCATACGAGAGCGCCACTTCTGACTTCACTCTTTAAGGTTCTCAGTTGGAAAAACAGGCCCCAGGGCCCCTACACATACATACCTACATATATACACAAGAACGTTCTAGATGTTTGTGGAAAGCCTTAATTAGGTGCGAAATGGGAGTCACATGTTCCCGTCCTCTGTAGGGTGTGGACGAGGGTCCCGACGGGCTGAAGCTCATATCTGACGTCATCAAGGAGAAGCTAGGAATCACCATGACCGTACTCATGGGCGCCAACCTGGCCAACGAGGTGGCGGAGGGCAAATTCTGCGAAACAACCATCGGTGAGTGACCGTCAGCAGGACACGTTTATAAACACATGAAGGTGGCGCTCTGACTTTGGTGGGTTGCTATTTGAGCGGTGCAGCTACCTGGACTCAATGCGCCACTTCATGAGGTTCTCCATGTTCCTGTGAATGGAGAACCCACAGTATAGTCTGTTCCGTTGGTTTCGGCGTTCCGTGGCGTTGGACACACGGTGGCACTGTGTTGATGATCCACCACCCAACCAGATAAGGACCGACGTCTGACCGTCCATGTCTGGAGAGGGTGTGTTCAGTCGGAGTGGGCGGCACGGCGGCTGAGTAGTTGGCATGTGCTCCCCGTGTCCGTGTGGGTTTCCTCCGGGTTCTCCGGTTTCCTCCCACAGTCCAAAAACATGGATCAAGGTCAATTGAATTCTCCAAATTGCCCCATATAGAGTGTGTTGATGTGAGTGAGTGTCTCCAGTGATGGATTGCCCCCCTGTCCTGGGTGTATCTGCCCAGCGCCCGAAACCTTCTCCCCTGGATGGGTATGGGGGACCCCCCCTCCCTCCCCGTGACCCTAGTAGAGGATAAAGCAGAAGATAATGGATGGATGGGTGCTCCTGAGTTTTCTGTCAGTGAGATAGCGATACGCCAGAAATGTACCTGAGACAGCCACGCCCATCAGGGGATATACTCACACGCAGCGTTGCTATTTAAACCACGCAGGACGGCAGAATAGATTGATGGTGGGGTGTGAGACACTCTGTTAATGCCCTCTTATGTAACTTTTTATTAACTCAGGCTGCAAAAGTAAAGAACACGGGCCTCTGCTGAAAGAACTCATGCAGACCACCAACTTCCGGGTCACTGTGGTGGAGGAGGCCGACGTGGTGGAGATCTGCGGAGCGCTGAAGGTAAGTCTGATCGAGCAGTAAGCAAGTAACATCAGATTAACATCAGATTAACATCATAACAATTTACATTCATTCATTATCTTCCACTTAATCCTCTATTAGGGTCGCGGGGGGGGGGGTTCTCCACACCCATCCAGGGGAGAACGTTTCGGGCGCTGGGCAGATACACCCAGGACAGGGGGGCAATCTATCACTGGGCACTCACTCACACACACACACTCTATATGGGGCAATTTGGAGAACTCAATTGACCTTGAATCCCTGTTTTTTGGACTGTGGGAGGAAACCCACGCGGACACGGGGAGAACATGCAAACTCCGCCCAGATCGAGATTCGAACCTGCTGAGAGGCGGGCGTGCTAACCACTAACGCCTCCGGGCCGCCCGCACTTAATATAAAACATTGTAAATTCCTTACATGCATCGTGGTGGTGTAGTGTTTAGCATGTTCTCCTCTCAGCGCTGGGGATCCAGGTTCGAATCCCGATCTGGGTGGAGTTTGCATGTTCTCCCCGTGTTCCCATGGGTTCTCCGGTTTTCTCTCACAAATCAATACATGGATTTAAGTTTAAATTGGCTGTACTGGATTGCCCCTACATAGTGTGTGTATAGGGATAGATTGGCACCCTGTCCTGGGATGGGCATGGGGAACTCCGCCCACCCCGTCGAGGATGAAGGCTGGATGAAATGCCCTAAAATAATCTTTGATTACATTGCAGAACATTGTGGCGGTCGGAGCGGGTTTCTGCGACGGGATAGGATTCGGGGACAACACCAAGGCGGCGGTGATCCGTCTGGGTCTGATGGAGATGATTGCGTTCGCGCGGCTCTTCTGCACGGCCGGTCCGGTGTCCCCCGCCACCTTCCTGGAGAGCTGCGGCGTGGCCGACCTCATCACCACCTGCTACGGCGGACGCAACCGCAAAATCGGGGAGGCCTTCGCCAAAACGGGAAAGGTCTGGGATTCATTCATCCATCCATCATCTTCAGCTGTATCCTCTATTAGGGTCGCAGTGGGGTTCCCCATGCCCATCCAGGGGCACGCGCTGGGCAGACAGACCCAGGACAGGGCGCCAATCCATCGCTGGGCACACACTCACTCACACAGACACACTCTATATGGGGAAATTTTGAGAATTCAATTAACTTGATCCATGTTTTTGGACTGTGGGAGGAAACCGGAGAACCCGGAGGAAACCCACGCAGACACGGGGAGAACATGGAAACTCCACCCAGATGGGGATTCGAACCGGAAATCCCAAGTGCTGAGAGGAGAACATGCTAACCACTAAAACATCGTGCCAATTAATTAATTAATTTATTTATTTATTTATTTAATTTTTTTTTTTCGTTTTTAACGGCGTCTGCGCCTCCAGACGATCGAGCAGCTGGAGAAGGAGATGCTGAACGGACAGAAGCTCCAGGGGCCGGCTACGGCGGCGGAGGTCAACCACATACTGCAGCACAAGAACATGGTGGACAAGTACGTCTTAAACCCCGCCAACCGTCCACCTCACGCGTTCTGATTGGTCCATCCCCCGTCACGCCCATCACATCACTGATTCATCCACCCTTAATCTAAGCTTCATACAGGGATACCAGTATTCATTTCTCCATTCATCATCTTCCACTTTATCCTCTATTAGGGGGGGGGGGGTTCCCCATGCCCATCCAGGGGAGAACATCTAGGGCGCTTGGCAGATAGACCCAGGACAGGGGGGCAATCTATCACTGGGAACACACTCACTCACACACACACACACTCTATATGGGGCAATTTGGAGAACTCAATTGACCTTGATCCATGTTTTTGGACTGTGGGAGGAAACTGGAGAACCCGGAGGAAACCCACGCGGACACGGGGAGAACATGGAAATTCCACCCAGATGGAGATTCGAACCTGGAATCCCCAGCGCTGAGAGGAGAACATGCTAAACCACTAAGCTACCGTGCCGTCGCATCCTAGTATTATGATGTCACAATGCTTACTGTATGATGTCATAATGCTTACTGTATGATGTCATAATGTTTTACCTCTACGTTTACCGCCTTTGCAGATTCCCGCTCTTCAATGCCGTCTATCAGATCTGCTTCCAGGGGCATCCGGTCAGCGAGTTCATAAACTGCCTGCAGAATCACCCAGAACACATGTAAACTAACCAACCACGCTGCCCCCCGGTGTCGGGGGCAGGGGGTAGCCATGAGGTAACCGAGGTGGAAGGACAGGATTGTTCACTGTGATTCATTTCAATGCTAAGACACTGAACAAGGGCTGAGGATTTTATTGCCAAGTATCATTTTAAAAGTGCTGACTCATGACCCCCCCCCCCCAAAAAAAAGCCTTATATCATGTGACTGAGTCTGTAACTGCGCGTTCAACATCCTCGGCTTCATACGTTTCTATGTTTTTAAAAGCAAGTCCAGGTTTGTGTCTGTCAGAGTTTAAAAAGTGCCTTATCATCATTTAAACCTGGTTATTAACTTTAACCTGGTTCATAACTTAAACCTGGTTCATAACATAAACCTGATTATTAACTTAAATCCGGTTAATAACTTAAACCTGGTTAATAACTTAAACCTGATTATTAACTTAAACCTGGTTCATAATTTAAACCTGGTTCATAACTTAAACCTGGCTCATGGCGTGTATCTGCTGCTTATTAAATGAATGATTTGAACTCTGTGAGTTTGAAGTCCTGTATGAATCCATTGCGCTCCTCTCACACTGCGGCCGTGACATCTGATTCGTGTTCTAAATACCCCGCTGTGTTACCCTAAACTCTTCACCTTTAGCAGCCCGAGGCGTCATGCTTTGACCTTTGCCGTGCAGCTGAGCATGGCGGTTCATGGCGGTTGCGCTGCTCTTTCATACTCGTTTCTAAATACGTTGTAATCACGTTTGTAACGACGTGCAGACATTACAAACGTGGTTTAGCATGTTCTCCTCTCAGTGCTAGGGATTACCGGTTAAAATCCCAATCTGGGTGGAGTTTCCATGTTCTTCCCGTGTCCGCGTGGGTTTCCTCCGGGTTCTCCGGTTTTCTCCCACAGTCCAAAAAACATGGATCATATAGAGTGTGTCTGTGTGAGTGAGTGTGTGTCCAGCGATGGATTGGCGTCCTGTCCTGGGTGTATCTGCCCAGCGACTGAGACGTTCTCCCCTGGATGGGCATGGGGAACCCCACCGCAATCCTAATATATAGGATAAAGCAGAAGACAATAGATGGACGGATATATATATATATATATATAGGTTTTTATTTGCAGTCTGGTGCTAAAGGGGCAGAGTAGAGGTGTTTCATTTTTTGTTTTAAGTTGTTTTAGACAACCTTGATGCATTGGTGTCCCACAATGTCCCAACACCAACACATCTGGTGAATTGGAATCTGGTCACCCTACCCGATCATGAAGTCAGGTACTGATGTTGGGTTCCTTCCGGTTCTGGTTCATCCTGAAGGTGTTTACGATTGAGCACAGGACTTCATTTGGACCTTGCTCATTAAACAATAGAGGGAATGGCCTTCCCTAAACTGTTCCTAAATTTTTTTTTACTGAATATTTTACAGAATATCACATCAGAATTTAGAACTGTCTTGTCGGGTGAGCGCGGCGTTTCATAAACTAACCACAAGGTGGCAGCACTGATAAAGAAATGCACAATATTCGTCTCATTTTTAAAGATCTGACAAAATTTAACATTTTAAAACCTCCCTTCGATTCCTCGAGATAATGTTGATCCCAAACACCTGACCCTCACACCTGTGTGAACTCAGACTGTGGGTGGTGTGAACAAATACAGGTATTAATTAATTTAATAATCAATTTTGTTTTCGGGCGGCACGGTGGCTTAGTGGTTTAGCATGTTCTCCTCTCAGGACTAGGGATTCCCGGTTCGAATCCCAATCTGGGTGGAGTTTCCATGTTCTCCGGTTTCCTCCCTCGGTCCAAAAACATGGATCAAGGTCAATTGAATTCTCCAAATTGCCCCATATAAAGTGTGTGTGTGTGAGTGAGTGTGTGCCCAGCGATGGATTGGCGTCCTGTCCTGGCTGTATCTGCCCAGCGCCCGAAACGTTCTCCCCTGGATGGCCATGGGAACCCCCCCCCCCCCCCCGCGACCCTAATAGAGGATAAAGCGGGAGATAATGAATGAAGGAATAAATTGACATTGATCCATGTTTCTGGACTGTGGGGGGAAACCGGAGAACCCTGAGGAAACCCACGCGGATACGGGGAGAACATGAAAACTCCACTCAGATTAGGATTCGAACCGGGAATCCCTAGCACTGAGAGGAGAACATGCTAAACCACCAATCTCCCGTACCTCCCTTTTTTCACGTGTCAGTCAGCACTGTTCCGGTTCATGGTGAGTCAGAATCGTTTAGGCAGCTGGGATTTCGTTCTCCGTTTCGAAATTGTGTCGTAACACCGGAATTCGTGGGGCACTTTAATCCGACCTGGCAACCCGGGCGACCCACAGGTAGCGGGATCTGGCAACCCGGCTCGGGTGTGGAGCGCGGCTGCGGATGGAGCTTCAGTCCGCTCCACGTTGACGGTCGTGCACGGAGCGAGGGGCCGGCCCGCGGCGAGAGTCAAGCCGCGTCTGGGGCTCTGTTCTTCGGCTCGGTAACCTCAGTTCCCGTCGCCTGGACGGCGGCGTTTCCGCCCCGTAACATGGCTGCCCTCTCAGCCTGGTTTTGGAGCGAGGACTTCTGGCTGCCGCGGAACGTCAGCTGGGCGGACCTGGCGGATCCCGCGCCCGGGGTGGAGTACCCGAAAGCCGGACATTTGCTCGCTGCCTTCCCGCTAGCCTTCGGCATTTTTGCGGTCAGAATATTTTTCGAGAGGTAAGCCACATTTGAGGAATTATCTACGTTTATTGTTGTTTATTTATTCAGCGAAATTGTTTAAAAGGTGAGTTACGGTAGCGTACAGTCAGGTTTAGGCATTAAAAGGGGGCGGTGTGGATATTAGTGCTTCGTTTGAGGCTGCGTCCTAATCCCCCTAGAATAGTCTTTGCTGGCTTTATGAAATAATGTCCGTGTGCACTATTTAGCTTCACTATTAAGTGGAACTGTTCGCGAAATGTGACGTTCGCATGAAAACCACACTACAGTGCTTACTGTATATAACACCTCACTCTGCACACTATGCAGTATGTTAGTGCGCACTTTAACACTTTCAAAACATGATTTATTCAGCACAATGCTATATATATATATATATATATATATATATATATATATNTATATATATATATATATATATATATATATATATATATATATATATATATATATATATACACACAAATATATGCCTGTTTTTAGCTCTTAAAGCACCTTAAACGCGAACCTTAATTAAAACTTTCCGAAATAGAGTGTTCCATCCATCCATTATCCCGCTTTATCCTGCACTGGGCACACACTCACTCTATTTGGGGCAATTTGGAGACCTTGATCCATGTTTTTGGACTGTGGGAGAAAACCGGAGAACCCAGAGGAAACCCACACGGACACGGGGAGCAAATGGAAACTCCACCCAGATTGGGATTCGAACCTGGAATCCCTAGTGCTGAGAGGAGAACATGCTAATCACCAAGCCACCGTGACGCCCATGACATACATCCGTCCATTGATTATCTTCCGTTTCATTTTCCATTAGGGTCGCGGGGTTTCCCCATGCCCATCCAGGGAAGAACGTTTCGGGCGCTGGGCAGATAGACCCAGGACAGGACACCAATCTATCACTAGACACACACTCACTCACACAGACACACTCTATATGGGGCAATTTGGAGACCTTGATCCCTGTTTTTGGACTGGGAGGAAACAGGACAACCTGGAGGAAACCCACGCGGACACAGGGAGAACATGGAAACTCCACCTAGATGGGGATTCAAACCAAGAATCCCTAGTGCTGAGAGGAGAACATGCTAAACCACTAAGCCACCGTGCCGCCCGAAATAAAGTGTTAATATTATGAAAATAAACCGTCTCGACGACGCATAGCTGACTATTCCATAAAATTTAAGTGAATGAATTTAATTCTGTGGGTTCAACATGCTTACTTAATCCCCTTACCCACTTTAAAGTAATTAGAAACCTTTTATTATGGGGTTGGGTTCCATGTCAAGGCCACGTTGTCTGTCTGTGTGAGTGAGTGTGTGTCCAGTGATAGATTGCTCCCTCTGTCTTGGGTGTATCTGCCCAGCGCCCGAAACGTTGTCCCCTGGATGGGCATGGGGAACCCCCCCGCAACCCTAATAGAGGGTGAAGCGGAAGATAATCAATGAATATATATATATATGGCGGCACGGTGGCTTAGTGGTCAGCACGTTCGCCTCTCAGTGCTAGGGATTCCCGGTTTGAATCCCCATCTGGGTGGAGTTTCCATTATTCTCCCCGTGTCTGCGTGGGTTTCCTCCGGGTTCTCCGGTTTCCTCCCACAGTCCAAAAACATGGAACAAGTTAATTGAATTCTCAAAAATTGCCCCCTATAGAGTGTGTGTGTGAGTGAGTGTGTGCCCAGCGATGGATTGGCGCCCTGTCCTGGGTCTATCTGCCCAGCGCCCGAGACGTTCTCCCCTGGATGGGCATGTGGAACCCCACCGCGACCCTAATAGAGGATAAGCGGGAGATATTGAATGAATGAATATATATATATATATATACATTTTTTTAATTAATATTTTTTTAATATATATAATTTTTTTTATTATGTATTTTTATATTTTTATTACATCTTGATATATTTTTAATATATTTTTGATTTTTATTTATTTATTTTTTTCTCACATCAGCATTAATTAAATAAAGTCATTGTGCTGCGTGCAGCTCCAAGTTAGAAAAGCATGTTTTCTGTTAGCTGCAAAGTAAGAAAAAAAAAAACACATTTGTGTAAACATGACTCTTCTTTTCGTAACCACTCCTTTATCGTCTTTAATAAGCTGCTATGAGGCTGATCATTAAACCCATGCCTGAGGGCAGGAGAATAGTTTGCCCTGCCTGGTGGTGTGTGATTCATACAGTGTGGTTTATTGTGCAGTTTTGTAACCAACCTTCGTGCAGGACTGTGGTCCTCGTGTTGTTTTAAACTCTACACCTTAAATGAAAGCTGGTTGTATTTGGTTTGGGGTTTTATTTGCATGGGTGTTTTGAATGTGTACCATTTTTCAGAAAGTGTGCTGCCAAACTGGAACTCCCAGCTCTCATCATTTTGCTTAAGGAAATTGTGCGTACAGATCGGAAAATGCAATTTGCATCGCGAGACCTTTTCAGAGAGTTTTGACCCGCGCTGGACGTTTCGGCACCCCGGTGCAATATGGTGCGGAATAGCCCACTTCACTAGGTACTAGATTTCAACTATCCATCCATCCATTATTCATTCATTCATTATCTCCCGCTTATCCTCTATTAGGGTCGGGGGGGGGGTTCCCCATGCCCATCCAGAGGAGAACATTTCGGGCGCTGGGCAAATACACCCAGGACAGGACGCCAATCTATCGCTGGGCACACACACACTCACTCACTCACACACACACACACACACACACTCTATATGGGGCAATTTGGAGAACTCAATGCACCTTGATCCATGTTTTTGGATTGTGGGAGGAAACGGGAGAACCCGGAGGAAACCCNGGGGGGGGGGTTCCCCATGCCCATCCAGAGGAGAACATTTCGGGCGCTGGGCAAATACACCCAGGACAGGACGCCAATCTATCGCTGGGCACACACACACTCACTCACTCACACACACACACACACACACACTCTATATGGGGCAATTTGGAGAACTCAATGCACCTTGATCCATGTTTTTGGATTGTGGGAGGAAACGGGAGAACCCGGAGGAAACCCACGCGGACACGGGGAATCCCTAGTGCTGAGAGGAGAACATGCTAAACCACTAAACCACTGTGCCGCCCTCAATATATTACTATTAGGATATTTCTTGGATAATTATTATATATAATGATGTAAGTGTGAAGGCGGCACAGCGGCTTAGTGGTTTAGCATGTTCTCCTCTCAGCACAAAGGATTCCAGGTTCGAATCCCCATCTGAATGGAGTTTCCATGTTCTCCCCGTGTCCGTGTGAGTTTTCTCCGGGTTCTCCGGTTTCCTCCCACGGTCCAAAAACATGGATCAAGTCAATTGAATTCTCCAAATTGCCCCATAGAGTGTGTGTCTGTGTGAGTAAGTGTGTGCCCAGCGATGGATTGGCGTCCTGTCCTGGTTGTACCTACCCAGCGCCTAAAATGTTTTCCCCCGATAAGCTTGGGGAACCCCCCCGAAACCCTAATAGAGAATAAAAGCGGAAGATAATGAATGAATGAAAAATAAATGAATGTCTGTGTGTACACTGCCCCATTGGAACGTCCCATTAATGCATCCTTCCTCAATCGCTGTCCACTCTGTGGTGCAGACCTCGTCAGCGGGTGGGAGGCCTGATTAGGGACAAACCATCGCGACAGCATCCCCTCTGGAGGTCCAAACGCCGTGGATGTCCACTCAGAGCGACTGTCGGTGACCTCTGTCCTCCGGCGCTCTTTTAGATTTCGGTGTCTGACCTGACCGCTGTTAAAAACAGGTCCCGCCGTCTCCACGTGTCATGACGAGGTGCGTCCACATGCGCGTGTTGCGAGGACGGCTTTCTCGAGGAACCAGTTGACGACGCTATCTGTCACGCTGCGGTCGTTCGCCGGTCCCAGGTCCGGTTCCACTCGTTTTATGAGTGGCTCATTGTTCGGATTCTGTCGGGTGCAGGACGAACTCGTCCGCCGCGGACCTCGTATAAACTGGAAGCGCATTCCGGAGCTCGGGGTTAAATTTAGCTTGGCTCGGTTTTGGAGAAGATGATCTGCGCTGGGGGGCACGTTGGCTTAGTGGTTTAGCATGTTCTCCTCTCAGCACTAGGGATTCCCGGTTCGAATCCCAATCTGGGTGGAGTTTCCATGTACTCCCCGTGTCCGCGTGGGTTTCCTCCGGGTTCTCCGGTTTCCACCTACAGTCCAAAAACATGGATCAAGGTCAATTGAATTCTCCAAATTGATTGTCGTCCTGTCCTGGGTGTATCTGCTCAGCGCCCGAAACGTTCTCCCCTGGATGGGCATGGGGAACCCCCCCCCCCGCGACCCTAGTATGGGATGAAGTGGAAGATAAAGGATGGATGGATGATCTGCGCTAGGGAATCCCTAGTGCTGAAAGGAGAACATGCTAAACCACTAAACCACCATGCTGCCCCTGGTACTGTAAACATATATATTAATACTTAGCCCAGGGTTAGTAACTGTAATATAATAATATCCGTATTGGTTAAGGGTGTGATGTCATGTTGACTTACAGGTTACAGTTTTAGGCTACATCGGGTCATTTCGTAATTTATCCTAAGCCAATTAGAAGGATCCGAGCATTAAGGGTGTGGTCAGAGCGTGGGGTCGGCCTTATGGGGCAATAGGGCATTAGTCATGTCATCATTCACATCACACCACATTCAGTCACATTGCATTGCAACGCTTTTTTCATAAGCCACTTACAAGGATCCCAGCTTTATCGGTCGGGGCAGAACACAGGGTCCATGATGCAGCACCTCCGGACCAATCAGGGCTCAGACTGGCTATTTTCAGTACACTTGGGGTGGGAATCCCCAACCTTCAGACCGACAGCCCAATACCAAACATGGCCGAGGGCGGAGAAACACATGGAGGACATGAGGTTGGGGTGACTGAGGAATATAAAACAGAACAGGGCATTGTGGAGAATAACGATATGCTGTGGTGCCCCCTAATGGGATCAGTCGGAAGTGCGTCTTCTGCAATATTGAATTGTTTAAAAAAAAAACTGTACAGTTCTTTAAGCTTGAACCCACTTTAAGTGACGGGGGGGTGGGGTGGGTGGTATTTGTTTTTAAAGTAAGCAAACTTGTGAGGACCGAGGTTCAGAGGGGGATTCCTCCTCCTTGAGCAGCCAGACAGCGCTAACCGTGTAGACAATGGGTGTCAGACTCTGGCCCGCGGGCCAAATTTGGCCCGCAGTGTAATTATATTTGGCCCACAAGGCAATATCATATTACTATTGGATATATATGTTGGAATAATACAAATCACCAATATTAATCTCATAATGTTGTTTTGCCGTTTGTTTGGTGGACCGGGCGAGTCGTCCACCCGTGGCTTTCATTAGGCGCCCAACCCGTTAGTGATCTGTGTTTTGGCAGGAAGGCCGAAGCTTTCCACAGCGCTAGGGATTCCCGGTTCGATTCCCCATCTGGGTGGAGTTTGCATGTTCTCCCCGTGTCCGCGTGGGTTTCCTCCGGGTTCTCCGGTTTCCTCCCACAGTCCAAAAACATGGATCAAGGTCAATTGAATGCTCCAAAATTTCCCCATATAGGGAGTGTTTGTGTGTCCAATGATAGATTGGCGTCCTGTCCTGGGTGTATCTGCCCAGCATTTGAAATGTTCTCCCCTGGATGGGCCCCCACGACCCTCGTAGAGGATAAAGCGGAAGATGATGGATGGAAAGTATTGGAAGTTATATAAAGTTTAATATTTATTATTGTGTTTTTATTCGTGTTGATGTTCAGAAAACGTTTACCTTCAGGTTCTGTTGGGTTCTCCGTGGCTTTTCTTTTCCCATGTCCTAGTTGGGTCATGACTCGGTCCATCTGGAACTGTGTGGGTCTCGGTGAACGCCCTGTTCTCCGGTTCTCTGGGTGCAGAACCTCAGCACTTGGTTTTTATGGAGTTCTATGGTGGTTAGAGATGTATTACGTGTACCTTCTCAATAAAACAAAGACCGTCCCCTAATTTAAGGCCACGGGATTTAACGTGTCCACGGCCTGTAGCTCGAAACCCAGATTCGGTTTCAGCACCGGTCAGCTCTCCGAGCGGCGGAGCATCCGATCCTCCGGCGAGCCATTTAACCCCGGCTATTAACCCGCTGTGTTATCTCCTGCATGGCACTCCTGTTACGTCCTCCCCTCCCCGGGGCTCCTCATCACCTGATGTTTACTCTTCGGCGCAGCGACCGCCGGGCCCGTTGCCCTTGTTTGCATGTTGTTGCCCCCCCCCCCCCCGTCGTCACGCCGCTCGCCCCAGATGTTTTAGTCCCGGCCGGCTTAACTGCCGGCCCAATTAGCTTAGTTGGTCTTGGGAGGATAGCGCAGGTCTCGGCGGGTTGAGGGAGGACATGGTAATGAGGAGAGACGCTGAATAATCCAATGCCCTGTAGGGGAGCTGCTTTCCATCAGGTCCTTGAGAACGGTTATTTTGGTGCCTGGAACAAATAAAAATATAAATAAAATAAAATAATAGGGAGGCACGGTGCCTTAGTGGTTTAGCATGTTCTCCTTTTAGCACTAGGGATTCCGGGTTCAAATCCCCATCTGGGTGGAGTTTCCATGTTCTCCCTGTGTCTGCGTGGGTTTCCTCCAGGTTCTCCGGTTTCCTCCCACAGTCCAAAAACATGGATCAGGTCGATTGGGTTTTCCAAATTGCCCCATATAGTGTGTGTTTGTGTGAGTGTCTGTGTGTGTGAGTGTGCCTCCAGCGATGGATTGGCGCTTGGTCCTGGGTGTATCTGCCCAGCGCCCCAAACGTTCTCCCCTGGATGGGCATGGGGAACCCCCCCCCCCCCCGCGACCCTAATAGAGGATAAAGCGGAAGATAATGAATGAATGAAAATAAAATAATAAATAAAAACGAGCTGCACCCTTTGTGCAGTCAAACCCAGGACTGTAACGGTGGAACTGCACCACCAGCTGGCGCTCATTAGAACCAGAAACCTTAATATTGTTTTATTGGAGCGACGTGTAGAACATTATTTACTGCGGTGGATCATTTAGAACGTCACTTCTTTCAGTTGTGTATTCTAATCCCTGCTGCCCTGACGAATGATTGAGTAACCCACCACCCACACACACTCACACTCACACACACACACACACACACACACACACACATGACCATATTAGTGCTTATTCAGCCATTTTAGATTGGATTTCATGCGCACTGGTGCTCGTTGTGTTGAATCTCCCTCTGTGTGTGTGTGTGTGTGTGTGTGTGTATGTGTGTGTGTGTGTGTGTGAGAGAGAAATGTGTCACACAGCAGATCAACACAATGCCCTCATGTTTTACTGAAGGTTGTAATTCAGTCTGATTGTCAGGAAGTTGTAGTAGATCAGTGATTTTATTAAGCTCCACTGGACTAATTGGGTAAAGGTCTGTGTGTGTGCCATGTGATCGGGGGGGGGGGTGTTGTGGCCATGGGGGTATGTGGCAGTTGTGGGGTGTGTATCGTGGGGTTTGTATGTAGATTCAGGTGTGTATGTGCGGTGTATTGTGTGTGTATTGTGCGGTTTATGATACAGGTGGGGGGTGTGGGGGGTGGTCCCACCACAAACTATTAAAGTTCACCGCAGAGGATCGGAGTCACCATGGAGTGGACCCTCATCCCCGGAATCGGGAGTTCAGAGGAACAGGGTCGTTGTTTTTATAAGTTGGAGGCACGAGGCTGAAGACAAGGCGACATGTGACTTCACCAAAAAGAAACGTTCATCGCGTTCAAGGTTTAAAAAACGTGATGGGAATTATACAGCTTTGTGATGTCAAATACAATTTTTAGGAGCTTTATTACACACACACACACACACACACACACACAGACACACATATACACACATGCAGAGAGAGAGCAGGTTAATTATTTAGAGAGGTTTAAAGGTTTATATGGTGTTGTGTGGGTCTCATAGTGTAGCGTGGGTTGCGTCTTGATGGGCACATGACCTCGTGTAGGGCCCATATAATGTAGGGGACATAGTGTAGAGCTCACAATGTAGTGAATGTAGTGTAGGGCTCATAGTGTAGGGCTCATATACAGTAATATAGGGCCCTTATGGTGTATTGCTCTTAGTGTAGGGTAGGGCTCATAGTGTAGGGCAATCTTGAATGCGTGCGTTGTGGGTGGAGGAGGTGGTGCGCTCTGGTGCGGGTGGAGGAAGTGGTGCGCTCTGGTGCGGGTGAAGGAGGTGGTGCGCTCTAGTGCGGGTGGAGGAGGTGGTGCGCTCTGGTGCGGGTGGAGGAGGTGGTGCGCTCTGGTGCGGGTAGAGGAGGAGGTGGTGCGCTCTGGTGCGGGTAGAGGAGGAGGTGGTGCGCTCTGGTGCAGGTGGAGGAGGAGGTGGTGCGCTCTGGTGCGGGTGGAGGAGGTGGTGTGGTGGACGCGTCCTTCAGTGCAGTCTCTGAATTCAGAGATCTGGGGATTGGTCCGGTGTCCCCTGAAGGTTTGTCGTCATGGTTACTTGGCTCGTGGGTGAAAGCGCAGCACGCCCGGTGGGACATGTGGGAGGAACATCAGTTCACTAATTTTAGGTTCTCCGAGCGGAAGACCTGCGGATCTTTTGAATTTTTTGGGTTTGCCCCGACTTGTCCCATCCTCGTCTGTCGTCTCTGTACATGAGCTCGGGACTGAGGCAATCTGGAACGTTCTGACTTTTTTTTTTTTTTTTTAAAGGAGCCGCCGCATGGCCAGAACTCAAACGGTGAGCCCACGAACCGACGCCCTGATGCCTCCAGACAGCATCACTTCAAAAATCATGCACCTACCATTTAAAGCGGCATTGAGGCGTCGGGTTTGTGGACGTGGTCGCTCAGTGGTTGCTGTGTTGACCCATCAGCTTTGAGGTTTATGGTGGGGATGAGACGATTAATCGCATTGAGAAATTAATGATTTTGAAAATGTTACAGTGCATCAATGGAAGAGCGACTTAAACTCGTCATGGCTACATGCGCTGGGGATTCCCGGTTTGAGTCCTCATCTCTGTGGAGTTTCCATGTTCTCCCCGTGTCCGCATCGATTTCCTCCCACAGTCCAAAAACATGGATCAAGGTCAATTGAACTCTCCAAATTGCCCCATATAGAGTGTTTGATTGTGTGCCCAGTGATAGATTGGCGTCCTGCCCAGCGCCTGCAACGTTCTCCTCCGGATGGGCATTGGGAACCCATCCCCCCCCCCCCCCGTGATGGAACAATAAAATATTTTGTGTTCCTCATAACTTTTTGGTTTTAAGAATAAGAAATTAATAAGAATTTTATTTATGCCGTCTTTTCACATATTTGGTTGGAATTGTGTGTGTGTATATATATATATATATATAAATTTTTTTTTTTTTTTTTTGACATTTGACCCAATTTTTAATTTTGGTTGCTGATTATTTGGAGCATCTGTGTTTGACGTTAATTTGGATGATTGCACCGTGTGACCTCGTTACGTAATCGTTTGGTGGTCTCCAAACTGTTTTTTTTTGACGCCGTCTTACAATTTTACGGCTCCGAATATTGGCTCTTAACTTCGTGGTTAATTCGTGGTTTCTTCGTTACACCGGGAGGCTGCGGCTCGGGTTCCTCTTTCCCCTGTTGTACTTCCGCACCGCAGCACGCCCACGCGGATGACGCGGACTTCACTCGAGGCGTGACCGCGGTTCCATCCATGTGACCTGACGTTCTAGCATTTAAATCCATTGTTGATTTTTTAAAAAATTTTTTATCTTATCGGCGCCTCCATCTGTAAAACGATCCGCAGCCTGCGGCGGCGCGAACAGGGCCGCCGTTATTCAGCGCGCCGGGCCGTTCTCAAGGCCGGCCGTCACATCTCCGAGCACAGACGCCCTTTATTGAGGACGGTCTCCCCGCGTCAGGCGGACCTTCGGCTCATAATGAGCCTGTGTTTACGATCCCGGCGAGACGGTCCAGGAAATGACACAGAAGTCAATGACCCTGAGCTCCGACCGAACACCAGCGAACGCGAGAGGCAGGAAATCCGATCCTGTTCCGTAACCTGTGCACCCAATTTGCTAATCACTTCTCGTACCTGCAGCTGATGTCACCTCCGTGGCAGGAGGAGAGGGTGGATGATCTGGAGGATGAGGCTCATGAGACGCTTGGCTCTTTCATTTCCATAAATAAGAATTAAAATCTAAATAAAAACCCAAAGCTCTCATAATGTTTACGTCGATCTAATTAATTATTTATTAGTTTAAATATATTATTAATGAGGGCGGCACGGTGGCTTAGTGGTTTAGCACGTTCTCCTCTCAGTGCTGGGGACTCCCGAGTTTGCATGTTCTCCCTGTGTCCGTGTGGGTTTCCTCCCACAGTCCAAAAACATGGATCAAGTCAATTGAATTCTCCAAATTGCCCCATATAGAGTGTGTATGTGTGAGTGTGTGTGTGCCCAGTGATGGATTTGCGTCCTGTCCTGGGTGTATCTACCCAGCGCCCGAAACGTTCTCCCCTGGATGGACGTGGGGGAACCCCCCATCCCCACCCGCTACCCTAAAAGAGGATAATGAATGAATGAATAATTGTATTAAGGCATCATCACTTGTTGAACTCGTTTAGTTTCGGGGGGGGGGGGGGGGGGGGGGGGGGGGGGGGGGGGGGGGGGGGGGGGGGGGGGGGGGGGGGGGGGGGGGGGGGGGGGGGGGGGGGGGGGGGGGGGGGGGGGGGGGGGGGTTGAGGGGGGGCAATAAGCAATCGAACGAGGAGGAGAAAGCGAGAGTGTGTGCAATAGCAAGCAAGAGTAAGTGTGAATGAGTGAGTGCGAGAGTGAGGAAGGGAGTGTGTGTGTGTGTGTGTGTGTGTGTGTGTGTGTGTGAGAGAGAGAGCGTGTAAAGGGCGAGAGTGTGTGAGCGGGTAATAGCAAGTATGATGGTGTGTGTGCGAGAATGTGTGTGTGAGTAAAAACTAGCAGGTGAGCGCATGTTTGCAAGAGTGTGTGAGAAAGCAAGAGTCTGAGTTTGATCCTGATCCTGAGCTTAATCCTAATCCTGAGCTTAATCCTGATCCTGATCTTAATCCTGATCTTGAGCTTAATCCTGATCCTGAGTTTAACCCTGATCCTAAACTTAATCTTGATCCTGAGCTTAATCTTGATCCTGAGCTTAATCCTGATCCTGAGCTTAATCCTGATCCCGATCCTGGGTTTAATTCTAATTCTGATCCTGAGCTTAATCCTGAATCTTAATCCTGATCCTGAGCTTAACCCTGATCTTAATCCTGATCTGTTAAACCTGGGTGTGTGTGTTGGTTCTGTGCCCTCAGGTTCATCGCAGCGCCGTGTGCTCGTGTCCTCCACATTCAGGCGGAGGAGAGTCGCAGAGCGCCACCCAACGCCGTGCTGGAGAAAGTGTTTACATCCATTTCAAAGGTACCGCCCGTTTCCCCCGAACTCCCCCGCGGGTGTTTATTTGGTACGATCCGATCCAGGTTCATGGGGTGACACGCCTCTTAACTGCTGTGAAGCTGTTCGGGTAAATTTATACTTCTAACACTGTGCCAACAGTTTGGGGAAGGCCCTTTTCGGTAACATTAGGACGCTTCATAATGGGTGCCTTACTGGGATTAGTGGTTTGGCATGTTCTCCTCTCAGCGCTAGGGATTCCCGGTTTGAATCCCAATCTGGGTGGAGTTTCCATGTTCTCTCCGTGTCCACGTAGGTTTCCTCCGGGTTCTCCGCTTTCCTCCCACAGTCCAAAAACATGGATCAAGGTCAATTGAATTCTCCAGATTGCCCCATATAGAGTGAGTGTTTGCACAATGATAGATTGCCCCTTTGTCCTGGGTGTATCTGCCCAGCGCCCGAAACGTTCTCCCCTGGATGGGCATGGGAAAACACCCCCCACCCCACCCCCCGGATGGATAATGGGTGTCTGTAATCAAACCCTGTACCGTTGCTGGCCTTTAATCCAGTGCTCCCACCTGGTTGTTGTTTTCCTGGCCCGTCGCGGGGGGTGGGGGGTGGGGGGTGGTGTCACCCGCCTGACAGAAGGTTTATCACCGCAGTGTGAATAACCGCTTCGGTCCAAAGACGTCCAAGTAATAAACACTCACTCGCTGGAGGTCAAAGTCCTCAGGTTGTAAATCCACCGTGTGTAATAAACGAGGGCTCCTCGGTCTTTAGGTTGTCGAGCAGTGTTTACTTTCGGAGTGCGCGTGGTGGCGCGGCAGCGGGGTAACGGGTCATGCTCATCTTTCCTCACACCACGTCCTGAACCATTATGTTACAAACATTAACCAGCCACAGTCCTTTCTCATTCCAAACTTTGTATCCTGAGCTGGGTGAGAGATCGTCCTGGCTGGGGCCTATCCCAGCACATACTCGGGAGAAATCCCCGGGGAAAGGTCACCGGAACATCAGACTGAACAGTTTTAAGTTTAGGGGCAGTAAGTTTTGCAGACACTTGCGTCCAAAGCATGTGTCCCGAACGGATGGTTGGGGTCCAAGTAGAAGGGCCTTGAGATAAGAGCCTTGCTGTGGGGCCCACACTAACGTGGTTCTGGTTGTCCTCTCAGTGTCCCGACTCGCATCAGCTGGACGGCTTGTCTAAGCAGCTGGACTGGGAGGTCAGGAAGATCCAGAGATGGTTTCGGCATCGGAGAAATCAGGACAAACCGAGCCTGAAGACCAAATTCTGCGAGAGCTTGTAGGTTCTGCTGTTATTATTTATATACACACACACACACACACACACACACACACATTATACAGTGTGGTGACTTTACATAGACTTTGCACTGTGTGTGTGTGTGTGTCTCTGCACTGTGTGGTTGTCTCTGCACTGTTTGTGTGGCTCTGCACTGTGTGTGTCTGTGTCTGTGTCTTTACTGTATGTGTGTGTCTGCACTGTCTCTGTGTGTGTGTCTCTGCACTGTGTGTGTGTCTCTGCACTGTGTGTGTGTGTCTCTGCACTGTGTGTGTGTGTCTCTGCACTGTGTGTGTGTGTCTCTCTGCACTGTGTGTGTGTCTCTCTGCACTGTGCGCGTGTCTCTCTGCACTGTGTGTGTCTCTCTGCACTGTGTGTGTCTCTCTGCACTGTGTGTGTGTGTCTCTGCACTGTGTGTGTGTCTCTGCACTGTGTGTGTGTGTCTCTGCACTGTGTGTGTGTCTCTCTGCACTGTGTGTGTCTCTCTGCACTGTGCGCGTGTCTCTCTGCACTGTGCGCGTGTCTCTCTGCACTGTGCGCGTGTCTCTCTGCACTGTGCGCGTGTCTCTCTGCACTGTGTGTGTCTCTGCACTGTGTGTGTGTCTCTCTGCACTGTGTGCGTGTGTCTGCACTGTGTGTGTGTGTGTCTGCACTGTGTGTGTATGTGTCTGCACTGTGTGTGTGCCTTTACTGTGTGTGTGTGTCTGCACCGTGTGTGTGTGTGTGTGTCTGCACTGTGTGTGTGTCTTTACTGTGTGTGTGTGTGTCTGCACTGTGTGTGTATGTGTCTGCACTGTGTGTGTGCCTTTACTGTGTGTGTGTGTCTGCACCGTGTGTGTGTGTGTGTGTCTGCACTGTGTGTGTGTCTTTACTGTGTGTGTGTGTCTGCACCGTGTGTGTGTGTGTGTGTGTGTGTCTCTGCACTGTGCGTGTCTAATAATGCTGATTCTTGTCTCTGCTTCTCTCTCAGATGGAGGTTTACGTTTTATTTGGGCATCTTTACTTTTGGATTATGCTTCCTGTGGGAGGTGAGTCTCTGCGTCACACACCTTCCGTCCGTACGGAACCGCATGAGGACGTCTCAGAGTTAAACGTCTCATGAGGACGTCTCAGAGTTAAACGTCTCATGAGGACGTCTCAGAGTTAAAAGCTCTGAATAAAATCATCTCGCAGTTAGAATGCCGCCGGTTCACGTCACGGTCTCCCTGCTGTGGGGTGTTGTTTGCATGTTCTCCCCATATTTGCATTGTAGTGTTTAAAGACTAAAGCCATTAGTTTCTCATCCTGCTGGAAGTGGATCACCGGCTCGTCTCTGGCCGTTCAGCAGAGGGCGTTTCACCTTTAAATTGGACCAAATAAATTCAGGGGATGGCGACACGCCCGTCTCTGAGTGCCGGGGCTCCGGGGTCGAATCCTGATCTGGGTGGAGTTTCCATGTTCCTCCCATGTCTGGGTTTTTCGGTTTTCATCCACAGTCCAAAAACAACGGATTCAAGGTGAATCGGCTACTTTAAATTGCCCCTACATAGTGTGTAAGTAAGTGCGTGCCCGGCGTTAGATCTGCGCCCTGTTCTGGGTGTATCTGCACACCGCCCGGTATGTTCTCCCCTCGATGTGCATGAGGGACCCCCCGCCCCCCACCCCCAACCCCCCACCTCAGGACCCCAGTAGAGGATAAAGAGAACGGTGATGAGTGTTTAACGTGTGTCTGTGTGTTACAGTCTTCCTGGATGTGGGACACACGGCAGTGCTGGTACAACTACCCCTTTCAGGTAAAGGGCAAATAAGGGCAGTGCAATAAAATTTTGGGGGAAGGAGGGTGGTGGTGTAGGCAGCATGAACACCCTGAGACTCTTCTGAAAGACTTCTTTGAAGGGGACGAGTCTGGTCCTGCTTTGATTTGCACGTTTTTCTTCGGCGGTTTTAAGTTGATCGTGAATCTTCTTTGCCGCTCAGTTTTCGTACTCTGCTTGGAAATTGTGCGTTTGACCTCGTTTGCATCGGTGTGTGTGTGTGTGTGTGTTTACGTTATAGGAACTCAGGTAAATTCTTCTGCACAAGTATCCATTTTCTTAATAAAGCGCTTCGGTGTTAGAATAAGAGGAAACTTTACATGAACACCTCAGGAACACCTCATGAACACCTCGGGATGTAACCCGAGCGGTTTGTTTTACACTTCATTTTGGGAAGCATATACAATAGTGTGTGTGTGTGTGTGTGTGTGTGTGTGTGTGTGTGTGTGTGTGTGTGTGTGTGCAGGCCCTCACTCCAGGTCTGTATCACTACTACGTGACGGAGCTGGCCTTCTACTGGTCTCTTATGTTCTCTCAGTTTACAGACATCAAACGAAAGGTTAGTGGTGTTTTTATTATTATTTTAACCCGAGCGGCACGGTGGCTTAGTGGTTTAGCATGTTCTCCTCTCAGCACCGGGGATTCCCGGTTCGAAACCCCAGAAACTGGACACACACACACACACTCTTTATGGGGTCAATTTGGAGAATTTAATTGACCTTGATCCATGTTTTTTGGACTGTGCGGAGGAAACCGGAAAACCCGGAGGAAACCCATGTGGACAGTTGAGAGGAGAACATGCTAAACCACTAAGCCTCCGTGCCGTCCTGTTTTTATTATTATCAGCTCCATTACCTCAGATGTATTATATTTAAGAACCGAGCCATGTTTATCACGGGGCAGTTGTGGGCTCGTGGTTAAGGGACCAGCCCTGCGACCCGAAGGTCCCCGGTTTGATTCCTGATCCCTAAATCACACTACTGAAGTGCCCTCGGGCAAGGACCCTAACCCCAATTGCTCCACGGGCGCTGTGTACAGGGCTGCTCACGGCTCCAGGCACGGGTGCCTGCTTAACTCGGTGTGTGTGTGTGTGTGTGTGTGTGTGTGTGTGTGTGTGTGTGTGTGTGTGTGTGACCCACGGATAGTTTAAATGCAGCGTAACTTCATCTGTGTGTGAGCACTGTAGGCAAAACAGGTTGCGATCAGTTTAATCAGACGGTTGTTTGCATTCAGCTGTGTGACAACAGTTTGGGGAAGGCCCGGGTTTGTTGTGTTTGGAGTTTGGCGTGGGAGATCTCGACTCGTCCCGTCCTCGGCCCCCGCAAACTGCACTGGAGATCCAGAACCAGGTCCCCAAAATGTGTGCATATAGAATAAGTGTTTATATTGCTCTGTGTGTGTGTGTGTGTGTGTGTGTGTGTGTGTGTTGCTTTATTCTTCCCTGAGTAAACCTCGGTGTGCGTCTGGCACAGTGACCTGTTTAACAGCATTACTGGGCTCCTGCTCCCTCTTACACACTCCGCAACTATTTCAGACATGCCGAGACCCAAAGCTGGTCCCTCCTGCAGCTCCAGACTCGCCCCCGTGACTGACCCCCCCCCCCCATTCCACCCCCCCTTAATCCACGTGGGAGCCGAACCCAGCGTGCAGGATCAGACGCCTTGTTTACATCCTCCCAATCCTCCGACGGTAATAAATCCATGCAGCTCCGTCGTACCCGCCGGCGTTGGGCTTCAAAAAGGCCGCAGATGTGCCGGGACACCGACAGCCTGCCGCCAACGCCCCGCCCCCTGCCCCCGCCCCCGCGCTGCCCCAACCCACACCTTAAAAGGATATGAAACCGAAATGACTCGGCCGACGCGGGGCAGGTGGTTCTGATGAAACCGTCCCGAGGGCAATTCTTTTAATATCATACTCATTTTTTTTTACATTTTTTTATTTACGTGAAAGTGCATGACATGAAAGAGAAGAGTCAATTTGGCTTTTGAATCGATTCAAATGTATCATTCGAAAGAGTCAACACTGTGATTTTAATCGACAAATTAGACGCAGGTCTTATGTTTGTACTTTTTTGTGGTTCTTTTTTATTCATTCATTCATTCATTATCTCCTGCTTTATCCTCTATTTGGGTCGCGGTGGGGTTCCCCATGCCCATCCAGGGGAGAACATCTCGGGCGCTGGGCAGATAGACCCAGGACAGGGCGCCAATCTATCGCTGGGCACACACTCATTCACACAGACACACTCTATATGGGGCAATTTTAAGATTTCAATTAACTTGATCCATGTTTTTGGACTGTGGGAGGAAACCGGAGAACCCGGAGGAAACCCACGCAGACACGGGGAGAACATGGAAACTCCACCCAGATGGGGATTCGAACCGGGAATCCCTAGTGCTGAGAGGCGAACGTGCTAAACCACTAAGCCACCGTGCCTCTTTTTTATTTATTTATTATTTTTTTATTCTATGCCTTCTGGAGCCTATCCCGGTGTTGATTAGGAAATACCTATAAGGGGGGTGGCCAGTCTATCTCAATGCAGACCCTCACTTGAAATCATTTAAACCCAGGTGTTATGTTTGTACACTGTACATCCTGACGTTTCTTTCTTTCTGCACCTTTTGGAGCCTATCCCGGTTAATGGGCTAAATTGTTAGGGAAATGATATGAGGTCATCAGGCCGCCCATGCAGATCCTCGGACAGGCACATTTACACACAGGTGTTCTGTTTGTACTCTGTAGTTCCTGTCAGTCTTTTCTGGAGCCTATCCCGGTGTTAATTAGGAAATACCTATAAGGGGGGTGGCCAGTCTTTCTCAATGCAGACCCTCAGTTGAAATAATTTAAACCCAGATGTTATGTTCGTACTCTGTAGACCCTATTGTCTCTTTCTTTATGTACCTTTTGGGGCCTATCCCGGTTAATAGACTAAATTTTAGGGAAATGAGCCTATCCCGGTTAATAGGCTAAATGACACGAACAGGTCACCAATGCAGATCCTCGGACAGAAACATTTACACACAGGTGTTGTGTTCGTACTCTGTATTTCCTGTCACTCTTTCATTCTATGAATTCTGGAGCCTATCCCGGTGTTAATTAGGAAATGCCTATAGGGGTGGCCAGTCTTTCTCAAAGCAGACCCTCAGATGAAATCATTTTAACCCAGGTGTTATGTTTATACACTGTAGACCCTGTCATCTCTTTGTTTCTGTACCTTTTGGGGCCTATCCCGGTTAATAGGCTCAATTTTAGGGAAATCACACAAACAGGTCACCAATGCAGATCCCCAGATGAACACATTTACACACAGGTGTTCTGTTCGTACTCTGTAGATCCTGTCACTCTTTCATTCTATGTCTTCTGGAGCCTATCCCGGTGTAAATAAGCTAAATATTAGGAAATGCCTATAGGGGTGTCGCGAGTCTTTCTCAGTGCAGACCCTCAGTTGAAATCATTTAAACCCAAATGTTATGTTCATACACTAGATCCTGTCGTCTCTTTCTTTATGTACCGTTTGGGGCCTATCCCGGTTAATAGACTAAATGTTAGGGAAATGACATGAACAGGTGCAGATCGCCAGACGAACACATTTACACACAGGTGTTCTGTTTGTACTCTGTAGTTCCTGTCAGTCTTTCATTCTATGCCTTCTGGAGCCTATCCCGGTGTAAATAGGACGAATAACCCTGAGATCCCTGGACAGGTGGCCATTCTTTCTCAATGCAGACCCTCAGATGAAAACGTTCGCACACAGATCTCAGTAAATGAATGAATCGTGTGTGAGGAACATGCGTTTTAAGTCTTATTGACAGCGTTTGCCTCGGGACTTGATTCTTCCGGCATGACTTTCTCAGTGCAAAGAAATAAAATAAAATAAGTAAATAAATACATAAAAATTTTATAGGCAAAAGTATTGGCACGCACCTCTTAACCGCGGAATGAAGGTGTCTCACTGACACCGTTTGCCTCGGGACTTGATTCTTCCGGCATGACTGTCTCAGTGCAGAGAAATGAAATAAATAGGTAAATAAATACACAAACATGTTGCGGCTTACTGGTTTGGCATGTTCTCCTCTTACTGCTGGGGTCGAATCACAGTATGGGTGGAGTTTGCATGTTCTCTCCGTGTCCGTGTGGGTTTCCTCCGGGTTCTCCGGTTTCCTCCCACAATCCAAAAACATGGATCAAGTCAATTGAGTTCTTCAAATTGCCCCATATAGAGTGCGAGTGAATATGTGTCCAGCAATAGATTGGCATCCGGTCCTGGGTGTATCTGCCCAGCGCCCGAGACGTTCTCCTCTGGAAGGGCATGGGGAACCCCCCCCCCCCCCACACACACAACCCTAATAGAGGATAAAGCGGAAGATAATGGATGAATAAATAAACATGGATCAAGGTCAATTGAATTCTCCAGATTGCCCCATATAGAGTGTGTCTGTGTGAGTGAGTGTGTGTCTAGTGATAGATTGGTGTCCTGTCCTGGGTGTATCTGCCCAGCGCCCGAGACGTTCTCTCCTGAATGGGCATGGGGAACCCCACCACAACCACAATAGAGGATAAAGCAGAAGATAATGGATGGATGATAAACATGTTGCATAATATTTCTTCAGGGCGGTTCTTTTCGTGCCAGCAGTCGACAGTAGAGCGTGTGTTATGCGGTTTGTGCACCTCGTCAATCTCACCTGGGCACTTTGTGTGCTTGGCTCTGTTTCTGTGCTATTTTTAACCCTATACTTCCCCTTAACGTTTCCTTTTTAGTAAGACACTCATTTTCACGAAGCCTGTTATGTTTGATGACATGTTCACTCAGAATCTGGGTGCTTTTAAATATACAGACTGTAGTCCATCTGTGTTCTTTGTTGTTGTCAGTCCCCTTTTGGTTCTCTGTTCTCTGCTGGTCAGGAGCATCACAGAACAGGTATCATTTGGGTGGTGGATTGTTTATGGTCAGTTCTGCAGTGACACTGATGTGGTGAGGGGGGGTTTAGTGCAGCAGTGCTGCTGTAGTTTCATTTAAACACCTCTAAACACACTGCTGGGATAGGACTAATGCCCCCACCCAATAACCCCTGCTCTGTATGTACACAGTATGTACTGTAGAACACACACAGATGGACTACAACTTGTGGACAGTAGAACTACAAAGTCCATCTTTACAGAAAGTGGAACTGAGAACATAGAGCAATAAGGGGGCGTGTCCTAACGTCTGTGGGGTGCTGTGTTTTATTTAGGGCTGTAGTTTTATTATTCCAGACTGTAGTCCATCTGTGTTCTTTGTTGTTGTCAGTCCCCTGTTGGTTCTCAGGAGCATCACAGAACAGGTATCATTAGGGTGGTGGATTGTTGTGACACTGATGCGGTGAACGGGGGGGGGGGGTGTATGTTAGTGCTGCAATGCTGCTGTGGTTTCATTTAAACCCCTGGTTTATTGTTTATTCCCATCTGCCTTCAGCTTAACGTTTCGCCGCCGGTTGGTCTGGATTCTGCGCACCCTGCGCCGGCTGGTAAATATTTGCGTTGCTGAATTGTTGGAGTTCAGTCAAATGGTGTGGTCACTGGATCCGCGCCGCTCGCTTTAAAGCAACCATAGGGTTTGGTACTGCTCTGGGTCGAGGCTGTGACGTTTATTATGTCCTCTTTTGAAGGCCGTTCCACCCCACACTCACCCACCTGTGTCTTTATGGACTTTATGGAGGTCTTTGTGGAGGTTTCATCAGCTCCTCATCCAGGACACAGAACTTTGATCCATGTTTTTGGACTGTGGAAGGAAACCGGAGAACCCGGAGGAAACCCACACGGACAAGGGGAGAATCCCGTGTTTTGTCCATATGGAGTATTTTGAAGCTTCACTGTCTTCGTTGATGTCTGTGGTTCATTCATTCATTCATTCATTCATTATCTTCCGCTTTATCCTCTATTAGGGTCGCAGGGGGGGTTCCCCCATGCCCATCCAGGGGAGAACATTTCGGGCGCTGGGCAGATACACCCAGGACAGGACGCCAATCCATTGCTGGGCACGTCTGTGGTTCATTAAAGTTTAATAGATCATGATGTTTTCTGGAGAACCCTGTAACATGTTATTTCGTCTGCAGTTTGCTCCCGGATGCTGCAGCTGTAGAGGATACAGTTGTTCTCAGTTATGATGTTCTTGTGGTGTTGGGTTTTTTGGGTTCTGTGGATGGTGAGCTTCACCTCGGCGTCGCTCGTGCATTGTTGCACCAGATCGTGCATTCAGAACAAACCACAGACCTGCCGCTCTGTCTTTGCATGCAAAACCTCATTAAAACTGTCTGATCTGCGACGGAAAACAGATTCATGTATTTCTGCCGAAGCTCAGGTTCATTTATTCAAAAGTTTTCAGCCAGAATCATCATTTATTAAAACTGAATGTGCTCTCCACTGCTGACAGACATATTTCATATGTAATTTCATTTCATCCAATAGTACTAATAAATAGGACGGCACGGTGGCTTAGTGGTTTAGCATGTTCTCCTCTCAGCACTAGGGATTCCCAGTTTGAATCCCCATCTGGGTGGAGTTTCCATGTTCTCCCCGTGGGTTTCCTCCGGGTTCTCCGGTTTCCTCCGGGTTCTCCGGTTTCCTCCCACAGTCCAAAAACATGGATCAAGTCAATTGAATTCTCCAAATTGCCCCATATAGAGTGTGTCTGTGTGAGTGAGTGTGTGCCCAGTGATAGATTGGCGTCCTGTCCTGGGTGTATCTGCCCAGCGCCCGAAACGTTCTCCCTGGATGGACATGAAAATGAAAAGATATGTGGGGGGGGGGGGGGGGGGGGGGGGGGGGGGGGGGGGGGGGGGGGGGGGGGGGGGGGGGGGGGGGGGGGGGGGGGGGGGGGGGGGGGGGGGGGGGGGGGGGGTACAGTGCGATTGCTGCAGGCCGTGTCCCGTGTTCTGTGCTTACTTGTCACTTTTTTTTCTCGCAGGACTTCCTCGTCATGTTCGTTCATCACTTGGCCACGGTGAGCCTCATCAGCTTTTCCTACGTGAACAACATGGTGCGAGTGGGCAGCCTGGTCATGTGCGTCCACGACGCCTCCGACTTCCTGCTGGAGGTACCGCGACGAACCAGTACACGTCAAAATACTGACCCCCCACCTGAATCTGACACGGGATCTCATTTCTGTCTTTCAGTCGGCCAAGCTGGCGAACTACGCCAAATACCAGCGGCTCTGCGACTTCGTGTTCGTGGTGTTTGGAGCCGTCTTTTTTGTGACGAGACTCATCATTTATCCTTTCTGGTAAGTGAATGTGTGTCCATACATCCATACATCCATCCATCATCGTCCGCTTTATCCTGTATTAGGGTTGCGGGGGGGGGGTTACCCATGCCCATCCAGAGGAGAACGTTCCGCTGGATAGATAGACCCAGGACAGGACGCCAGTCTATCACTGGATACACACTCACTCACACAAACGCACTCTATATGGGGCAATTTGGAGAATACAATTGACCTTGATCCATGTTTCTGGACTGGGAGGAAACCGGAGGAAACGAAACCCACGCAGACACGGGGAGAACATGGGAACTCCACCCAGATTGGGATTCGAACTGGGAAACCCTAGTGCTGAGAGGCGAATATGCTAAACACTAAGCCACTGTGCCGCCCAACACATGAATCAATGAAAATATTACAAATTAATTAACTAATTAGTGCTAATTAATACAATTTGTTTTCTTTGGATACATTGCCATACCATTACTACATTTTATACTTCACAAGCAGAATTCATCCATCCAGCCATTATCCTCTATTAGGGTCGCGGGGGGGGGGGGGTTCCCCATGCCCATGCCCATGCCCATGCCCATCCAGGGGAGTACGTTTCGGGCGCTGGGCAGATACACCCAGGACAGGACGCCAATCTATCACTGGACACACACTCACTCACACACACACTCTATATGGGGCAATTTTGAGAATTCAATTGACCTTGATCCATGTTTTTTTGGACTGTGGGAGGAAACCAGAGAACCTGGAGGACACACATGCGGACACCGGGAGAACATGGAGACTCCACCCAGATTGGGATTCCAACCGGATATCTCTAGCGCTGAGAGGAGAACATGCTAAACACTGTCACTGTGCTGCCCCGTGTGCATACATATATAATATAAATAATGTACTTGTGTGTTTATGTATTTATAAGTGTGTGTGTGTGCTCGTAGGTCTGGGGGTGTGTGCGTGGGGGTGTGTGAATGCGGTAGTGTGTGCGTGGGGTGATTATATGGAGGTGAGAGCGAAAAAGGGGGCGTGTCCAAACCTTTGTCTGGTACTGAATGTGATTGTTGAGATTCTGGGAAGCGGTAAGCGGAGCGGGCGGTGTCAGTGTCGGTGGATTTAGTGATGGGGCTCTGGTGTCATGACTGAAACTTACCCCGTGGGGCAGGAGACGGCGAGCGCTGATTACACTCAGCACAGTGATCAAATAAACCCCGAATAAAGAGCATCCGCCGCTTCAGCCACAGCGAGAGGCGCCGACGCCCGCAGGTTACGCTTACAGGTTGAAGTCAGAAATACCGTGGCAGCTGTGCAACAACAGCCCCCACCCCCCATCCCTACCCCCCCCTGCATGGCACGTCAGGATGCTCATTACCATCTTATGCCCCACCCACAGTCTACTTTCACACCTCCCTCTTGCATCATTTAAATAGCAACGCTGCGTGTGAAGATATCTCTTATACCCTCGAAATAAGGTGTGTTGAGCTACGTTACTATGGCGACAGGGACCTCTCCAGACACACAGTCAGACCTCAGTCTCTATCTGGTTGGGTGGTGGATCATCAACACAGACCCCACCACATGTCCAACGCCACTGAACATCGAAACCATCTATCCATCCATTATCTTACACTTTATCCTCTATTAGGATCGTGGGGGTGGGGTTTCCCAATGCCCATCCAGGGGAGAACGTTTCGAGCGCTGGGCAGATACACCCAGGACAGGGGGGCAATCTATCACTGGACACACACTCACACACACACATTCTATATGGGGCAATTTGGAGAATTCAATTGAATTGATCCATTTTTTTAGACTGTGGGAGAAAAACAGAGAACCCGGAGGAAACCCACGCGTACACGGGGAGAACATGAAAACTCCACCCAGATTGGGATTTGAACCGGTAATCCCTAGCGCTGAGAGGAGAACAGGCTAAACCACTAAGCCACCGTGCCGCCCAACACCGAAACCATCCATCCATTATCTTCTACTTTATCCTATATTAGGGTCGCGGGGGGGGGGGGTCCCTATGCCCAACCAGGGAAGAACGTTTGGAGCGCTGGGTAGATACACCCAGGACAGGACACCAATCTATCGCTGGACACACACTCACTCACACAGACACACTCTATATGGGGCAATTTGGAGAACTCAATCGACTTGATCCATGTTTTTGGACTGTGGGAGGAAACCGGAGAACTCAGAAGAAACCCACGAGGACACGGGGAGAACATGGAACGTCCACCCAGATTGGGATTCGAACCAGGAATCCCTAGTGCTGAGAGGAGAACATGCTAATCACTAAACCACCGTGCCGCCCAACACCGAAACCAACGGAACACTATTACATCTGACTGCATCTGTACAGAGACTCCACTGTACTGTGGGTTCTCCATTCACAGGAACATGGAGAACCTCATGGAGCAGTCCCTTTCTTTTATTTTATTAGTTTTATTTATTGCTGATTTGTTGTTGTTTTGTGTGTGTGTGTGTGTGTGTGTGTGTGTGTGTGTGTGTGTGTGTGTGTGTGTGTATATGTGTGATTGTGATTTTAGGATCCTGAATAGCACAATGTTTGAAAGCTGGGAGATAATCGGCCCGTATTCCTCCTGGTGGGTCTTCAATGTTCTGCTGCTGGTGCTGCAGGTCCTACACATCATCTGGTCCTACCTCATAGCACGCATCGCCTTAAAAGCCCTCATGAGAGGAAAGGTGAGTTGCTCCCCCCAGCCAGCAGAGGGCGCTAGTCGTCCACAAACCGTTGCCGCCAAAAAAAATAGATCCGTTAGTTTTGAGGCAAAGGAACGGACATGGGGGTAAAAAGCTAAAAATGTGTAAAACAACACAATATGTCCAGCTTTTATGTTGTCTATTTGTAAAAGTTAATTTATTTAGAGAATCAGATCGATCATCGGCTCTAATTGAATCGGCTCTTGGATCTAAAGTTTGTTTAGGTCTTTTGTTTCAGTAATTTTGTTAATAGTTTATTTCAATTTTTATTTTACTGTAAGGGATGCAAAGTTTTTAACAAAATTGGGAGTAAGGAGCGCGCACACACACACACACACACACACACACACACACAAGCACAGACTTGTATATGGATTATAATATAAAAATATATTTATATATATATATGCCCATCCAGGGAGAATGTCACACAACACACACACACACCTACTCTATACGCTATATGGGGCAATTTGGAGAACTCAATTGACCTTGATCCATGTTTTTGGACTGTGAGAGGAAACCGGAAAACCCGGAGGAAACCCACGCAGACACGGGAAGAACATGGAAACTCCACCCAGATGGGGATTCGAACCATGAATCCCTAGTGCTGAGAGGAGAACATGCTAAACCACTAAGTCACCATGCCGCCCCGTTTAGGTCTTTTCATTCATTCATTCATTATCTCCCGCTTTATCTTCTATTAGGGTCGCGGATGGTTCCCCATGCCCATCCAGGTGAGAACGTCTCGGGCGCTGGGCAGATACACCCAGGACAGGGTGCCAATCCATCGCTGGGCACACACTCACTCACACAGACACACTCTATATGGGGCAATTTGGAGAATTCAATTGACTGGATCCATGTTTTTGGACTGTGGGAGGAAACCCACGCAGACACGGGGAGAACATGGAAACTCCACCCAGATGGGGATTCAAACCTGGAATCCCTAGTGCTGAGAGGAGAACATGCTAAACCACTAAGCCACCGTGCTGCCCGTTTAGGTCTTTTGTTCCAGTAATTCTGTTCATGTTTAATTTAAAGTTTTTATTTTACGATAAGGGATGCAAAGTGTTTTTAAAAATTGGGATGAGGGAGTGCGCACACACACACACACACACACACACACACACACACACACACACACACACACACACACACACACAAGCACAGACCTGTATATGGATTATAATATTAAAATGATTTTCTTTTTCCCCGTTTTCCTTCTCTGATTTCTCCGCCTGAGGTTAAGCCGCCTGTTTGTTGGGTGTGTTGTGGTTGCTTTCTTTTCCCTGAACCTCCGTCCGCTCCGCTCATCCTGCTCTGCCGCTGCTCTTGTCTCCTCTCGCAGACCTGGCTTCTCTCTCGCGCGCTCTTGCGCTGGTCGGAAGGCAGCCGCCGTCTCTGCGGCTCTTTCCTGATCGAGAGCTCTGGCTTTTCTGTGTGTTCTTAACCTCCCTCGCTCTTCAGGCCTAGTTCACGCTGTTCTCTCCTCTGCTCCTCCAGCAGTAAGTCCTCCTGCTCCTCCTTCTGTTCCGTTAGACGGCAAAACGTGACGTGTTCGTGTACGGGGCTGGAATTACGGTTCACACACATTAAAAAAAAAAACATTACAGTACGAACTGTATGTAATTCAGTTACATTATTTAACCCATAACGCAGTTTTCAGTAAGCAAGTGCGCAGACCTCCATACCCATCTATATGGGGCAATTTGGAGCATTCAATTTACCTTGAATCCATGTTTTTGGACTGGAAAGAATCCATAGCGCTGCACAGACACACCCAGGACAGGATTCTAATCCATCACTGGGCACAAACTTACACACACACTCTATTGGGGCAATCATAGCAGCCAATTCACATTGAATCGGTGTTTTTTGGACTGTGTGAGAAAACTAGAGCGCTGGACAGACACACCCAGGACAGGACGCCAATCCATCATATGTGCCCAGTGATGGATTGGCGTCCTGTCCTGGGTGTGTCTGTCCAGTGCTCTGGTTTCCTTCCACACTCACACACACTATATTGGGGCAATTAGAGCAGCTAGCTGAAGGGAGACCGTGCTACACACAGAGCCACTTGTCGCACACCATCATCCAACATGTTCTATAATTTGACGCAAGCCACACCCCCCAGTGTGAAATCATTGATTTTAACGTTGGGCGTGGTCGGTCATGTGATGCAGGCTTCCAATAAGTAGGTTATCCTCTACTAGAGTCGTGGGCGGTGGGGGGGGGTTCTCCATGCCAATCCAGGAGTGAGTTTCGGGCGCTGGGCAGATACACCTAGGACAGGATGCCAATCTATTACTGAACACACACTCACTCACAGACACACACTCTATGGGGCAATTCGGAGAACTCAATTGACTTGATCCATGTTTTTGGACTGTGGGAGGAAACCGGAGAACCCGGAGGAAACCCACATGGACACGGGGAGAACATGGAAACTCCACCCAGATGGGGATTCGAACCGGGAATCCCTAGTGCTGAGAGGAGAACATGCCAAACCACTAAGCCACCGTGTTGTCAGATGATGATAATAATGTAAAATAAAGGATTCAGCGGTCAGCGTGCGGAACCCGTGCTGTTCCGCAGTGTCCAGCTGCACTCGGACCTCCACCCGTCCGAACCGGCTGACGTGTCCGTCCTCCTCGCAGGTCTCCAAAGACGTGCGCAGCGACATCGAGAGCAGCTCTGAGGACGAGGGCGAGGGCAGCTGTCCCCGCGGCGCATCGTCCAAACGCGAGAACGGCACCAATGGGCACGCCGGCAGAACCTGGACCCCGACGGACGACAGCTAGTGACGCCCGGCGGCCAGAACTGACCTCCACCGCGGCCCCTCTCCGTTCCACACTCCTCCGTCCATTTCTCCAGCACTCCCCCCCTCCCCCCATGAGGTCCCAAACGTGTCCCACGCACGTTCTCGGGGTCCCGCACTCCATCATGAACGCGGTGATGGCTGGACTCGCGCCAGCGTCGGACTCGTGTGGCGTCGACGGCCACGGCGTGGTGGATCATGTTTTCGGGGGGCAGACGTGCGCTGTTTCTTCCCGACGCTTCAAGAACGGGAGGAAGTTCTACCACCTTTTTTTTTTTTTTTTTTTTTTTTTTTTTAGCGCCCGTCGGGTCGTGCGTGGTTCTGTCGTCATGGTTACGCCCCGTATCCGACACTCGGAGGAATTTGCAGTCGCCTCCATCGCGTCCTGTGCTGTGACAGTTCTCCTCTGCGTCGCTGTGTCCTCTAAATTATAAGGTCATTAAAAAGCCCATAATACTCAGATCTGCCACGCCTGCGCATCGCCACGGAGACGGCGTCACCCCCGTTCGTCTTCCTTCTTCAGGGACGAGTACAGAAGTATTAAAGGATTAATGTAACTGTACAACATCAAAGCGACAGGCTGACGATTATAAATTCAGTATATAATTAATTATAAATGAATCATAATTTGGAGGATGCTCTGATGTACAGGAGAGATGTATACAATGTATCCGGATCTAAAGAACCACAGAATGAGATGGAGATTGGGTTTTGAGTTTAGTTTAGAACCCGAGTGTCTGATACGGCGCCGACTGCAGAACGCTGCCACCCCGCCGCTAGCTTCTCTGCCCCTCTCTGATGTACTTGGTGTGTTTTTTTTTTCCTGAAAGTCACCGGTTACTGTTTTGTTTTGTTTTGTTTTGTTTTTTGTTTTTTTTTTTCTTCTGTCTTTTTTTTTCCACCGAGACGTTTTTTTTTAGACCAAATAACTTTATTAAAATGTGATTGGAGTTCCTCGTGGCTGATTTTGCGCTGCACTGAAAACGACGCATGACGTTTTTGGTGTCATGTCCTCCCCGTGCCCGGATGGGTTCCCGGCGCTTTTTTAAGGGTTTATTAGAGGACCTTCAGTTCCCTCTGACCGCGTCATTTAAAACAACATGGAACAATGGACACCGACGTGGACGAACAAACCACAACCCCTGAGGTAAACGTACACACGTCTGTGTAAAGACACCATTTAACACACACACACACACTCGCAAAAGTGTGCGCGCCACGCACCAAGGGACGCATGCAAACACATCCAACATACATGCAAACGCTAACGCACACACACGATTGCACCTGCACAGGCACACACATGGACACACAAACGAGTGTGCACTCGCAAGTACACACACACATGATTGCAAACACACAAACGAGTGTCCACTCGCAAGCACATAAACAAATACACACACAAGCCAGTGTGCACTCGCAAGCACATACACAAATACACACACACAAACCAGTGTGCACTCGCAAGCACATAAATAAATACACACACAAGCCAGTGTGCACTCGCAAGCACATACACAAATACACAAACCAGTGTGCACTCGCGAGCACGTACACAAATACACACACACAAGCCAGTGTGCACTCGCAAGCACATACACAAATACACACACACAAGCCAGTGTGCACTCGCAAGCACTCAAATACACACACATGATCGTACACACACACAAACCAGTGTGCACTCGCAAGAACATACACAAATACACACACACAAACCAGTGTGCACTCGCAAGCACATAAACAAATACACACACAAACCAGTGTGCACTCGCAAGCACATAAACAAATACACACACAA
>JAFMOD010000574.1:185244-247155 GCA_019802435.1 Corydoras maculifer | reverse complement strand
GTGTGTGTGTGGGGGGGGGGGGTTCCCTATGCCCAGGAGAGAGAATGTTGGGCAGATACAGGGTGCCAATCCATTTCTGGACACACACTCAATCATTCACTATATAGGGGCAATTTAGAGCAGCCAATTCACCTTCAATCAATTTTTTATTTTGGCTTAAAGGAGGAAACATGCAAAATCCATCCAGATCGAGCTTCAAACCTGAGTCCTCAGCGCTGAGAGACAAACATTCATTCTTTCATCCATTACTTTCCACTTCATCCTCTACTAGGGTCGCGGGGGGGGGGGGGGCGGGGGGGGGGTTATTGACCATGAATCCATGTTTTTGGACTGTGGGAGAAAATCGGAGAACCCAGAGGAACCAACAGGGATACAGGGAGAACATGCAAACTCCACTCGGATGGGGATTCAAATCCAAGGAGAACATGCAAAGCCTAAATAAACCAATAAATAAAACATCTCACGGTGGCTTAGTGGTTTAGCATGTTCTCCTCTCAGCACTAGGGATTCCCGGTTTGAATCCCAATCTGGGTGGAGTTTGCATGTTCTCCCCGTGTCCGCGTGGGTTTCCTCCGGGTTCTCCGGTTTCCTCCCACACTCCAAAAACATGGATCAAGTCAATTGAATTCTCCAAATTGCCCCCTATAGAGTGTGTCTGTGTGAGTGAGTGTGTGTCCAGTGATAGATTGGCATCCTGTCCTGGGTGTATCTGCCCAGCACCCGAGACGTTCTCCCCTGGATGGGCATGGGCATGGGCATGGGCATGGGGAACCCCCCCCTTCCCCCAACCGACCCTAGTAGAGGATAAAGCGGAAGGTGATGGATGGATGGATCTCACGGTGCCATCAGTTCAGCTTCTGTGTGTACATTATAGACGTATACCTCATCATAAATAGTCTTGAGGAAGTTGATTTCGTCAGTCAGAGCTCCAACTTTGTCCTCCAGATCAGCCTTGACCAGGTAGGCAGAGTCCACATCCTAAACGCAAACAATATTTATAAATTTAATCCATTTCATTGTTGAACTTTTGGACGGCAGTGAATTTCCCCTCCGTGGAACCAGTAAAGCGATGTTGTGTCTTATCCTCACATTGAGCTGAGGCAACAAACGTGATATTGTTTCCTCGGAGACGCTTTAGTTATCAGACGTATCAGTTCGACATTATCCGAGCGCTCAGTCTGGGCTGGAAAAACCACCCAGCAGATGAAACCCCTCCACTCAGAGAGGCATTCAGCCGTCCGGGCCGCAAAATCAAATTCCCATGTTATTTACTCCTTTGTAAATGCCTCCATTTGTCCTGCACAACAGTCGTGCTCATCGTAACCGTATCCCCCGCCCGTTGTTAGGATTTGTTAGACCTTGTGAAGAACATGGACTCGCAGCTTGAGTCCATGGAATTCTGGGGGGGGTTTAAATAGAATAACTGATGGGCTCATGGCGCACCGCTCCAATGCACATATTAAAAGCCGGAGTGTTTTTGAGGACGGCTGTTGTGTCGGGACACCGATACTAATGGAGCAACATTATTCCCCTGCGTTACGGCGTCCCGGGAACAAAGCCGCCATCCATCCCAAAGCGAATTTCAATTTAGGAAAACATTTAAGGTCATTATAACAAAGATACGACTGTTTCACTTTTCGCCGAACCTGAAATCATGCGGGTGTGGAGTCTAGAGTTCAATAAATGTTAATAACAGTCTACAGTGTCCTCACTTTGCTTTTAAACCTAAGAGAGTAACAGAGACGCCAGGCTGCCATGTCACAGTCCCTTCATCCTCTGATATCAGTACGGATTTGTTAGCTTTTATTGAAATATGCTTAAAAAAATATCCTCAATCTCACAATATTAAGAATCTCAACATGATCTAAAGCAGGGGTTCTCAACGGGTCTCGGCCCGGGACCCACATTTTCATTATATATATATAGTTGGCATGGTGGCTTAGTGTTTAGCATGTTCTCCTCTCAGTGCTAGGAATTCCCGGTTCGAATCCCCATCTGGGTGGATTTTACATGTCCCCCCCCGTGTCTGCGTGGGTTATCTCGGGGTTCTCCGGTTTCCTCCCACAGTCCAAAAACATGGATCAGTTGAATTAAATTCTCCAAATTGCCCCACATAGAGTGTGTTTGTATTTGTGTGTGTGTGTGTGTGTGTGTGGAGTGAGTGAGTGAGATGTTTTGTTTGTTTTTCAGTTTTTTTTTCTTAGTTCAATAAAAATTGTCCCCCCCCAAAAAAAAAAAAAAAAAACACTAATTACGTGTAAATTAACGGTAACGTCATTTGCTGGAAACATGAAATATTCTTTTACAAGTTGAAGAACTGGGACAAACCTTTTTCAGAATCACAAAGTCGTTCTCCAGATTGTTTCGTTTGTTGATCTCGTCCTCGTACCTGAAAAAAATTCATAAGGGTTTTAAACACGCAAACTAGATCACTGTAATCATATGAGGACAGTTTTAATTGGTCATACTTGTGTTTGAAGTCCTCCACCAGCCCCTGCATGTTTCGCAGCTCGCCGTCCAGCTTCATCTTGTCATTGTTGACCACATCGAGCTGTCGCCGCAGGTTGGCCATGTAGGCCTCGAACATGGGCTCGATGTTGGACCTGCCCGGGGTTTGGCTCAGCAGAACGTCCCACTTGGTCTCCAGCATCTTGTTCTGTTGTTCTAGGAATCTGACCTTAAAAAAAAAAAGACAAGAACCGAGAGCTTTTGAAACTTTTATTTTGGATATCTGATGGGGGGGGAGGGGGGGCACGGTGGCATAGTGGTTAGCAGTGCTGGTTCAATCCATGTTCTCCCCGTGTCCACCTGGGTTTCCTCGGGGTTCTCCGGTTTCCTCCCACAGTCCAAATTCATGGATTGGAATCTCCATATAGTGTGTGTCTGTGTGAGTGAGTGTGTACTCAGTGATAGATTGGCACCCTGTCCTGGGTCTATCTGCCCAGCGTCCAAAACGTTCTCCCCTGGATGGGCATGGGGAACCCCCCCGCGACCATAGTAGAGGATAAAGCAGAAGATAACGGATGGATGGATGATAAGGTTACATGTCCAGAGTGTTCTACAGTACATACTGTGTTCTCTGTTCTAATGCTCAGAACCCCAATAGTACCACCACAGAGCAGGGGTTATTGGGTGGGTGCGTTAGTCCTATCCCAGCAGTGTCACTGAGGTGTTTAAATGAAACTCCAGCAGCACTGCTGCACTAACCCCCCTTTACCACATCAGTGCAGAACTGATAATCAACAATCCACCACCCAAATGATACCTGCTCTGTGATGCTCCTGACCAACAGAGAACAGAGAACCAATTCTGACTGACAACAACAAAGAACACAGATAGACTACGATCTGGAATCTATATGGTAAGTGGAATAATGCCATGAGAGCTGGAGATACACAAAGTTATATCTCTATTTATTTGTGACGTTTCTTGCGTTGCCAGTTCATCAGCCGACACCGTACTTCACATAGACAGTAAATTTTGAAACCAGCTTCACTGTGTTTTTGTAATCTGAGAGATTTGCTGAACATTTGGTGTCTTGGGCGCCGTCCATAAGTCGTGATGTGCTGAGTTAGTGATACTAATAGGGGCAACCTTATCCTTCCGATACCTGCCTGACAGCTTTTGAGAGACAAGGCATTGACCTAAATCAACCATCACTCTCCAAACCCAATCTCATTTCCCTTTGAAGACTGATCTCAGACCTGTAGCGTGGTAACCACCCTGGCCCTGACTGGTATCAGTAAAAGTTTCTGTTTCAGCGCAGGGGGCCCCCCTCGGGTCGGGTTACCTTTGTATCTGAGCGCACAAAGGCGCTCTTCATACTCTCGCTTCAGAGTGGCGTCTTCAGTGAATCTTCCAAGCCTGACCTGCTTTTTGTTTTTATCGGGTTACGGTCCGGCTCCCGAAAAATGGGCCACGGTGCTCACGCACGACTATCGGTTTCAGAGCCGTTCCATCGGCCTGAAGCGAATCCCTCCTCGCATCAGAACACTCGAGTGTCTTTTAAACAGAACGGAGGCGAAAACATCACCCAGGTTTGGAATTGCTTTCATGGCAGTGCTTCAGGAGTTGGGACAGTGTGTCCCTTTGTGAGGCAGACCTTTAAATGTTTCCTTTGGGAGGTGTTGTGAGGTTAGGTGAGAAAAGGAAGGATGCAGGAAACCGGACACTTCAACGGTTTAATTGGCTATATATAAAATATGAACGGTGGCTTAGTGGTTTAGCATGTTCTCCTCTCAGCGCTAGGGATTCCCGGTTCGAATCCCCATCTGGGTGGAGTTTCCATGTTCTCCCCGTGTCTGCGTGGGTTTCCTCCAGGTTCTCCGGTTTCCTCCCACAGTCCAAAAACATGGATCAAGTCAATTGAATGCTCCAAATTGCCCCCTATAGAGTGTGTCTGTGTGAGTGAGTGTGTGTCCAGCGATAGATTGGTGTCCTGTCCTTGGTGTATCTGCCTAGCGCCCGAAACGTTCTCCCCTAGATGGGCATGGGGAACCCCACCGCGACCCTAATAGAGGATAAAGTGGAAGATAATGGATGGATTGATTCTATAGTCGATTGTTGTTTTTTTTTAATATATAAACAAGCTGTACATTAGTGTCCCACACTGTCACTCTGCCTGGCTGAGCCGTGGTCCTCACAAGGTATGCAAATACCAAGGAGTTTTTCTTGCCACTGTTAAATTTAGCCTGTTTTTCAGGAGGTTCAGGCTCAGAACTCTGCACTATTGTAAAACGCTCTGAATAAATGAATTTATTAACTTAAACCTGTGAATTCTCATAATTGCCCCATATAGAGTGTGTCTGTGTGAGTGAGTGTGTGCCCAGCGATGGATTGGCGCCCTGTCCTGGGTCTATCTGCCCAGCGCCCGAGACGTTCTTCCCTGGATGGGCATGGGGAACCCCACCGCGACCCTAATAAAGGATAAGCGGGAGATAATGAATAAATGAATAAACCTGTCTTTCTGAATGAGCCTGTATACCCCCTCATCAAGGGTGATCCAGGTCCTCACAAGGTTTCTTACAATAAAAAACTAAATGAATAACTGCTGCTCCGGCGTTTTCTTTAAGGATTCAGACTTGGAACACTGCTATAAAACATTATAATATTATAGAACAAATTTAATATAAATAAACGAGTGTAAAGATTTAGCTACGGAATTGGATATATGTTAAAGTTTGCATGACTAGGATTAAAAGACTTTAATAAAAGGGTCCAGTGATATAAGCTTAATCTACAGTCAGTATCTCATGCACAGTGACCTTAATCCCACTTTAGAACCTTAATAATTATAAAGGTAAATAGATGATTTAGTCATTAAAGGTAACAATGCACATCTTTGTGATCAAATTAAAAGATGCCTTAAATGCAGATACCCTAAATTCCCCCAGGGTTTAAGCTTTGAAACACAGAGATATTTTATAAATGATTTTACGAAACACCTTTAAAGATGCGGGTGGCTTAGTGGTTAGGCATGTTCTCCTCTCAGCACTAGGGATTCCCGGTTTGAATCCCCATCTGGGTGGAGTTTCCATGTTCTCCCTGTGTCTGTGTGGGTTTCCTCCGGGTTCTCCGGTTTCCTCCCACAGTCTAAAAACATGGATCAAGTCAATTGAATTCTCCAAATTGCCCCATAGAGAGTGTGTGTGTGTGAGTTAGTGTGTGCCCAGCGATGGATTGGCGTCCTGTCCTGGGTCTATCTGCCCAGCGCCCGAAATATTTTCCCCTGGATGGGCATGGGGAACCCCCCTGCGACCCTAATAGAGGATAAAGTGAAAGATAATGGATGGATGGACCTTTAAAGACGCAGATCCTTCAGCATCCTGCTCGTTATCATACCTTATCGATGAAGGAGGCAAAGCGATTATTCAGCGACTTCATCTGCTCCTTCTCCTGAGTGCGCACCATCTGAATGGTGGGGTCGATCTCCAGATTCAGGGGTGCCAGCAGGCTTTTGTTGACCGAAACGCTGGCCAGCGGGGTGCCCAGGTAGGTGCTGCTGGTGCTGAAGCTGGGTGCCGAAGCTCCGAGGGACATCGTGCTGAAACCACTGCTGTAACCACCCAGCTTTCCGCTGCTCCTGACGGAGCTGCTGGAGCTGATGCGCTTGCTTCTCAGACTCATGGCTGCAGGAGGGCGGACGGAGGCCGAGGTTGCTTGGGTAGATGCTGTGGAAGTGCGGCGGGCCTTATCTGATCAGGACTTTTAAGCCCCAGGATCTGGGTGGAGTGCTGTGGCTGTGGGAAAACCGGTTCCAGGGGATGCGCCCAATTGGACAGTCTGCTTTCTATAGGTCTGTTGTGCCTGGATCGGTGTGCGCACACACTCGTCCCCACATCCGCCCACTTAGTTTACACACACACACACACACACACACACGCGCACACACACTATCCCATTTCCTCATTCAATTACACAAACACTCTCTTGTTTAACCAGAGATTATTTCAAAGGTGTTTTTTTACTTGTGGCACCTTCTTGTTATTACGTTTTTAATTTAATAAGATACAATAACTTCACTGTTATTATAAAAACTAAAACAATAATATTCTCTTCTTTGCATATGCAAAACAACAGACAGGTGTTGTCAGCTATCATGCACCTGAAATACAGAGGGTTAAAAATAAACCTGAGGCAACTGGAACCTGTAAATGTCATTTTTTTTAACAAAACTGGATTAGGTTTTTTTTTGGAGAAAAACATTAAACCGATACAAACACCCCCGGGTGCGGGTTACTCTTAATGTGCAAAGCACAGAGCTTGCCAAAATCTACCCAAGCATGTTGAGTGCCCTGCATACTGCAGAGTGAGTCCCCGCAAATCAACAAGTACCAAGTCAGAATATCTTTTTAAAAATAATTTTTAAGATAAATAGAAAAAAGATTTTGGAGTAAGATAAATAATCTAGCTTCAAGAAACTTTTTTTCTCTTATTTTAAGAACTCTTAACCAGATAAATGTTAGCAAATCATTTTCCATGATTAATGCAAATTTTTTGCAGACTTGTGTTTATTTTTCTTATTTTTTGGACATAGATGACAATGCTTTTGCAAAAATGTAGGTGTGGTGTGCCTCGTGGCTGTATACTGGGTCTCTCACAGTAGTCCATTCACATGAATGTTTTGTACAAAAGTCTCGTAAATTATTTGTTTTTTTACCAGCAAATTAAAAAAAGTTTTTTATATTTATAAGTTTTATATATATATATATATATATGGCAGCACGGTGGCTTAGTGGTTTAGCATGTTCGCCTCTCAGCGCTAGGGATTCCCTGTTCGAATCCCTATCTGGGTGGAGTTTCCATGTTCTCCCCGTGTCTGCGTGGGTTTCCTCCGGGTTCTCCGGTTTCCTCCCACAGTCCAAAAACATGGATCAAGTTAATTGAATTCTCCCCCCTATAGTGTGTGTCTGTGTGAGTGAGTGTGTGCCCAGCGATGGATTGGCGCCCTGTCCTGGGTCTATCTGCCCAGCGCCCGAGACGTTCTCCCCTGGATGGGAATGGGGAACCCCCCCGCGACCCAAAAAGAGGATAAGCGGGAGATAATGAATGTATATATATATATATATATATATATATATATATATATATATATATATATATATATATATATATATAAAGGCCACTGTGTAAGTACGTGACTTAAGGAGAAGTTCAGTAGTTCAAATAACTTAGGATTAATTTGGAATAAATATTCATGTTTTCAAATATAAGTTTAAAAAAACAAACAAAAAAAAAACATAAATGAGAAAATTCTTCGGCTTTTAATATTTAAAAGCGCGTACCCTCTGGTGGCCAATCATAAAACTGCATTAAATCATTTTAACATTTTGTCTTCAGCTGCTTTTGTTGGTTAATATACAGCAAAGTGGCTTTATTAAATCAAATGAAATCAAAAGGGTAGATAATTAGTTACTTTCAATTTTTTTATATTATTAATAAAAATACAACATAAAGAAGGTGGCTCTTAACTAGGTTTACGTTTGAGTTTATTTATGTGAATGAAGATAACAGATTCATCTGCAGTCAGTAAAAACACATAGCACTTTAAAACACCAGTGAAATACAACAACCGTTAAATTAAATACCACGTCGATTGATTTATTGCTGATTGATTGAAATCTTTCTGTTAGCTGCCCTACAATAAAAAACGATCAGTTAGACCATTTATAATCATTCACCTTTAATCAACATTAATTAGAAGGTTTGTTTACTAATGTTCAGGACGTGGGTTGTGTGTGTTGTCCCTTTAGTTTATGGTGCTTTACGTTTCACTGCTTTACGTCCTCTGGCGAGAGCAGGCCTCTTCTTCAGTGTCACCTCCACCGGATAATGATCACTGATATCCAGAGCCTGACGGAGGTATGTTCATTAAGATAAAGATTATAATTTTTAATTACTGTGGTAGATTATTAATGTCAGCGATACATCCCATCATTATACACAATGAACTACACTACGTTATATATATATATATTCATTCATTATCTTCAGCTTTATCCTCTATTAGGGTCGCGGTGGGGTTCCCCATGCCCATCCAGGGGAGAACGTCTCAGGTGCTGGGCAGATACACCCAGGACAGGGCGCCAATCCATCGCTGGGCACACACTCACTCACACAGACACACTCTATATGGGGCAATTTTTTTGAGAATTTAATTAACTTGATCCATGTTTTTGGACTGTGGGAGGAAACCGGAGAACCCGGAGGAAACCCACGCAGACACTGGGAGAACATGGAAACTCCACCCAGATAGGGATTCGAACCGGGAATCCCTAGCTCTGAGAGGCGAATGTGCTAACCACTAAGCCACCGTGCCGCCCCTATATATATATAGTATCAGTAAAAATTTAGGCCACACCCCCTTCTCATTCCACCGTCTATTTCCTCCACTTACCATACAAATAGAGTTTGTAGTTTTATAATTACAGACTGTAGTCCATCTGTGTTCTTTGTTGTTGGTTCTCTGTTGGTTCTCAGGAGCATCACAGAACAGGTATCATTTGGGTGGTGGATTGTTGATTGTCAGTTCTGCAGTGACACTGATGTGGTGAGGGGGGGTTTAGTGCAGCAGTGCTGCTGTAGTTTCATTTAAACACCTCAGTCACACTGCTGGGATAGGACTAATGCATCCACCCTGCTCTGTGGTGGTACTATTGGGGTTCTGAGCATTAGAACAGAGAACACAGTATGTACTGCAAAACACACACAGATGGACTACAGAATGGAATTGTAGAACTACAAAGTCCATCTATATGCATTTCTGGTCCTATATTTTCTCATCAGGGCGGCACAGTGGCTTTGTGGTTAGCATGTTCTTCTCTTAGCGCTAGGGATCTCCCACGGTCCAAAAACATGGATCAAGGTCAATTGAGTTCTCCAAATTGCACCATATAGAGTGTGTTTGTGTGAGTAAGTGTGTGCCCAGTGATAGATTGGGGTCCTGTCCTGGGTGCATCTGCCCAGTGCCCGAAACGTTCTCCCCTGTAGGGGCATGGGGACTCCCCCCTCCCGCGACCCTAATAGAGGATGAAGTGGATGATAATGGATGGATGCATAGATGAATGTTCTCACCATTTCTTCAGAGAGCTTGTAGGCTTTATGGAAGTTGAAGGGCTTGGCTGATCCCGGCACCACCGCATTCAGCATGTCGTCTTTGTACACCACGATCCTGATGGAATGAAAAGTTTCATTTTAATGAAAAGAACACATATACACACACACTCACAGTGAACCATAATTTGATGTACACAGTTATACGTCAGGTATACGTCAGGTGGGCAGGTCTGACCTGTCGTATGTGTAGTCGTTGGACAGGCTGGCCGTGGTGTCTTCGTCATCTCCGATCAGCCAGTGGAAGTCTTCGTAGGTCCGGAGTCTGATTCTCTTCATCTTCTTCTTGGAAACATACGCACCGTCAGCGTTGAAGTCACCAAGGATCATAAGGTTCTGCAAAAGCAAATGATGTTTCAGTCTCTTTGGACTAAAGAGTCTGTTAGAGTGAACGCTTCACTCACATCAGTCTTCAGTTTCTTAATGACATGCATGCAGACATCATACAGCTCATCGATCTCCTTCTCCGAGTCCATGGGTTTCGTGTGAACAGGAATCAGAACCAGGTCTTTCACCGCTGCAAACGCAAAAACATCAGGCATGGCTTAATGTTTATAATGAAAGCATTAACACAATGGGGGGGGGGGGGGGGGGGGGGGGGGGGGGGGGGGGGGGGGGGGGGGGGGGGGGGGGGGGGGGGGGGGGGGGGGGGGGGGGGGGGGGGGGGGGGGGGGGGAGGTATAGTTCCTTATTTGGGGTGAGGTATAGTTACTTATTTGGGTTGAGGTAAAATGCAGAATGAAGGGCTCTCGGGAGAAGGCATCCTCGTCCCCCTCCTGCTTGTCCTCGTATTGATACGTCCTAATCAGCTTGACCTGATCCGGCCTGAAGATATTAAAAACATATTGATGTGGGTTATCGATCTGAAGTCGCAGGTCCACTGAGGTTTGGGTGGTTAACCCTCGTTACTGCGGGTTGTTGTGATACTGAGATGCTGAGATTCTGACCTGTAGAGACACACAAACTGCTCCTTGTAAACAGTGCGTCCCAGACTGGAGCTCTCTACCATGAGGTACGGATGATTCTTGTTTGCACTGTGGGACAAATAAATATATTTAGTTCATTATAATTAATGAGGGCGGCACGGTGGCTTAGTGGTCAGCACGTTCGCCTCTCAGCGCTAAAGATTCCCAGTTCGAATCCCCATCTGGGTGGAGTTTCCATGTTCTCCCTGTGTCTGCGTGGGTTTCCTCTGGGTTCTCCGGTTTCCTCCCACAGTCCAAAAACATGGATCACGTCAATTGAATTCTCAAAATTGCCCCATATAGAGTGTGTGTGTCTGTGTGAGTGAGTGTGTGTCCAGCAATGGATTGGCGCCCTGTCCTGGGTGTATCTGCCCAGCGCCAGAGATATTCTCCCCTGGATGGGCATGGGGAACCCCACCGCGACCCTAATAGAGGATAAAGCGGGAGATAATGAATAATGAATGAAATAATTAATGAGGATTATATATGATTATATGATTATATATAATAAGTGTGTGTGTGTGTATATATATATATATATATATATATATATATATATATATATGTCATCGGGTGTTACAAACCTTGTTTTGTTCAGTTCTTTCAGGAACATGTCCATAGCTTTTCCTTTCTTATCAACGACTTCAAGAATCACGATTATGCTGTAGCGAGAAACGATCTGTATACAGATTAAAAAAACAACATGATATTACATCAGGTCATTATCCGAAACGCCTCGGACGTGTCACGGCTTAATGTCTGAGGTCAGAGACGTCAGTGGACCTGGGATTTAAACCCCCCAAACCTTCAAAAAAGCTGCCCACCACGTCCACGTCCTCTACATCAGCTACTAAATAAATCAGTTTATAAACTTGCATTGAAACTGATGTGCGAGAGACTGAAGCAAAGAATATCTCCCTCATCCTCTCATTCGTGTTCTTCTTGCTGTTTCCAGTAGGTGACGCCACAGTGGCTCATTAATCTCCATCTCGCCCTGTTCTGCGAGTCCACCTCTTTTTTTTCCACTTCCTCTTCATCCATCTGCACACGTACAGTACGAGTCATATATTTCCTCCACATACCATACAGATGGAGTTAGATGGAGACTGTAGTCTATCTGTGTTCTTTATTGTTGTTCGTCCCCTGTTGGTTCTCTGTTGGTCAGGAGCATCACAGAACAGGTATCATTTGGGTGGTGGATTGTTTATTGTCGGTTCTGCAGTGACACTGATGTGATGGGGGGGGGGGGTTTAGTGCAGCAGTGCTGCTGTAGTTTCATTTCTCTACCTCAGTCACACTGCTGGGATAGGACTAATGCCCCCACCCAATAACCCCTGCTCTGTGGTGGTACTATGGGGGTTCTGAGCATTAGAGCAGAGTACACAGTATGTACTGCAGAACACACACAGATGGAACTACAGACTGGAATTGTAGAACTACAAAGTCCATCTATAGAGTAAGTAGAACTGAGAACATAGACAATAAGTAGAACAGAAAAGGGGTCTGTCCAAACTTTTGACACGTCAAAACCTCCTTACCTCATCTCTCCTCTCTAAACCCGCCTCCTCCTACCTGTCCCATCCATCCATCCATCCATCATCTTCCACATTGTCCTAGATTAGGGTCGGGGGGGTGTTCCCCATGCCCATCCAGGGGAGAACGTTTCAAACGCTGGGCAGATAGACCCAGGACAGGACGCCAATCGATCACTGGACACACACTCACTCACATACACACTCTATATGGGGCAATTTGGAGAATTCAATTGACCTTGATCCATGTTTTTGGACTATGGGAGGAAACCAGAGGACGAAACCCACAAGGACATGGGGAGAACATGGAAACTCCACCCAGATGGGGATTCGAACCGCGAATCCCTAGCGCTGAGAGGAAAACGTGCTAAACCACTAAGCCACCGTGCCGCCATCTGTCTCATCCCTCTAACATAATAATATTCTTCATCTTCATCACTCCTCAAAAATAGAGCAGCATCTTCATCTAATCTGGTTCCCGCTCTGTCTCCCGTCTCCCATTCAGAACCACCATCTAGAACCTGTAGCACTCTACAGCATCACTAACTTAAACGTGCTCACAGATATCCAAATATTATCTGGAGACTCGCAAATCCAATAATATTTCCCCAAACATCCACAAAACCATACATTCATTATCTCCTGCTTTTTATCCTCTATTAGGGTCGCGGTGGGGTTCCCCATGCCCATCCAGGGGAGAACGTCTCGGGCGCTGGGCAGATACACCCAGAACAGGACACCAATCCATTGCTGGACACACATTCACTCACACACACACACACTCTATATGGGGCAATTTTTGAAAATTCAATTGACTTGATCAATGTTTTTGGACTGTGGGAGGAAACCGGAGAACCCGGAGGAAACCCACGCGGACACGGGGAGAACATGGAAACTCCACCCAGATGGGGATCCGAACTGGGAATCCCCAGCGCTGAGAGGAGAACATGCTAAACCACTAAGCCACCGTGCCGCCTACACAAAACCAAATTCTTAAAAACCAACGCAAAACATCAGTGACTGCGTTAATTTGCATAATTACCTTGATGAGGTATTGGAGGACATCCTTGTTTGCCAGCTTGCTCTTCCCCAGGCGCTGCACGTTGAACGAGGCGATCTTAATCATGCCGGGCTGCAATTAAGCTGTCGTTAAACTGATGCATGAGATAACAGAACCAACACTTACAGAGGTTCCCGCCAAATTCAGCACCCAGCCGGAACGACAAAGAAGATCTGTCAGGTTTGCAAATAAAAAAAACACCACCACACTGACCACAGACCACAGTGTCACGACTCTGCACAACTTCTGACTCAATAACACCCTAAACAAGCTCACGTTAATGACTTTATACCGTATTTAATCATCAAAACACCACAAATGCACCTGTTTACATAATAAAGCAGCCTTGCTCTGACAGCTGCTCATTAATATTAATAAGTTCAGAGTACACAAAGACTAAACCCACAACTTATTCTTTGAAATTTAGATTTAAAAACCAAACCTGCGCCTGTTTTTTTTGTATATAATGTGATCTATAAGCACAGCTGGGCAGGTTGCTCTGAACTCACCATTGGAAAGCGTCTTCAGTTTTAAATCACTTTGAACACTGAGGCAGGCAGCCGTGTTCACTTCCTGTTTGCTTTAGAGCTGTGTGCGCCCGGCTGTGTGCTCTGCGTGTGTTTTGTGTTCTTCTTCGAGGGGCGTGGCTTCTAAAAGGTTAGTTTGGTTTGAACATGTTAAAAAATAACTAGAATGATTTCAATCCAACATGTACAATAAAGCAAGTTTGGACACGCCCCCTTCTGGCTCCATTCTCCATTTCCTCAATATAACCATATAAATGGACTTTGTAGTTTTATAATTCCAGACTGTAGTCCATCTGTGTTTTTTGTTGTTGGTTCTCTGTTGGTCAGGAGCATCACAGAACAGGTATCATTTGGGTGGTGGATTGTTGATGGTCAGTTCTGCAGTGACACTGATGTGGTGAGGGGGGTTCAGTCACACCTCAGTCACACTGCTGGGATAGAAATAATGCACCCACCCAATAACTCCTGCTCTGTGGTGGTACTATTGGGGTTCTGACCATTAGAACAAAGTACAGTATGTACTGTAGGACACACACAGATGGACTACAGTCTGGAACTACAAAGTCCGTTTTTACAGATAGTGGAACAAAAAGGGGGCGTGTCCAAATGTTTGACGCATACTGTGTATACACATATACTGTCTGCCTTATTTACAAAATAATAATTTTAATATTTGACCTTAATTTAAAGCTTTAAGAATATTTGTGGATTTGTTTTATTTGAACACTTTTTGGTTTTTATTCAAACTTAAATGTTTGGTGAGTTGCATCTCAAAGCAGAAGTGTAATCCGATCAGTAGTGATCTAATCAAAGCCTCAGCTCCGGTCAGAGCGTCAGTGTGACGTCAGGACGGAGGGGGTTCCGTAGAGAGTGTAAGGTTTTTATAATTCTTTTAAGTAATTTAGTAAAAGTAGTAAAGTAAAACCCATGATGAGTTGAATAGTTCAGGGAACAAAGAAAATGACTATTTGACGAATGAGCATGAGAGTTTTGAATAATGGGACAGTCAACAAGAACCTATCCTAAATTCATACCCCTGAGGGGGGCAGAAAGCAGTACCAGATGGGGTAGAAGATAGAGATGTTTTGGTCAATGTACACATGAGAAAAAAAAACTGTTGTCTGAAGGGGCACGCACACCGAAGAAAGTCACGCCCTCCTGAAGGACTGAAATGGACAAAGTAGAGGACTTTGGGCAGAGCTCTCGGGGGGATGGCAACGAGTTTCTATCGTCCATGTTTTTCATTGCTTAATATTTTACGCTGTCTATTCAGCAAAACGCATTAAATACTTTTGGAACGAAACCGACGACTTCTGACCATTTTTTATGAAACTTAACAAAAGCTATCAGAGAAATTCATTCATCCATTATCTCCCGCTTTATCCTCTATTAGGGTCGCGGGGGGGGGGGGGTTCCCCATGCCCATCCAGGGGAGAACGTCTCAGGCGCTGGGCAGATACACCCAGGACAGGGGGGGCAATCTATCACTGGACACACACTCACTCACACACACTCTATATGGGGCAATTTGGAGAATTCAATTGACTTGATCCATGTTTTTGGACTGTGGGAGGAAACCGGAGAACCCGGAGGAAACCCACGTGGACACGGGGAGAACGTGGAAACTCCACCCAGATTGGGATTCGAAGTGGGAATCCCTAGCGCTGAGAGGCCAACAGGCTAACCACTAAGCCACCGTGCAGCCGGCTATCAGAGAAATTACGCAACAAAAACTGCGAGAGCGCAGCTCACTGTTGTTTTACGATCTTCAGGTTCTACAGTCTCATAGATTCTTCAGTCCAAGACGGAGACACGATCACACACTCATAGTAGTGGCATCATGCCTGAGCATGCCCTCACCTTTTTATAGTAGCATTTACACTTGTACTTAAAGCCTACTTAGTGTAATGACATCATACATCTGTTTAATTGAAGGCTGCCAAATGGGCATTCAACCAAAACCAGGATTTACAGCTGGCTCACACACTGAGGAGACAGAACGACGTACTCTTCTACAGTTAACGGGAATATTTTCATATCCTGACTCAAAGCAATGGTTTAACATGTTCTCCTCTCAGTGCTGGGGATGTCCGGTCCAGATCCCCATCTGGGTGGAGTGTCCATGTTCTTCCCGTGTCCGCCTGGGTTTCCTCCGGGTTCTCCGGTTTCCTCCCACAGTCCAAAAACATGGATCAAGGTCAATTGAGTTCTCTAAATCGCCCCATATAGAGTGAGTGTTTGAGTAAGTGTGTGTCCAGTGATAGATTGGTGTCCTGTCCTGGGTGTATCTGCCCAGCGCCCGAAACGTTCTCCCCTGGATGGGCATGGGGAAGCCCCCTCACGACCCTAGTAGAGGATAAAGCAGAAGATGGGATGAATGGATGGATAGATCTTTATGGAGTAGAACATGACTGATTTTTTTTACTATCAGTCAGATGCCGGCAGGAGAACTGAAGGTGGAGCTGTGAAAATGGAGGAAATTGGCGTAGCTGCCATAAGTGGCTCAGGGGTTGCTCACATGTTGGTCATCCATCCATCATCTTTCGCTTTATCCTATACTAGGGTCGCGGGGGGGTTCCCCATGCCCATCCAGGGGAGAACGTTTCGGGCGCTGGGCAGATACACCCAGGACAGGGGGGCAATCTATCACTGGGCACTCACTCACTCCCACAGACACACTATATGGGGTTATTTGGAGAATTCAATTGATTTAATCCATGTTTTTGGACTGTGGGAGGAAACCGGAGAACCCAGAGGAAACACAGGCGGACATGGGGAGAACATGGAAACTCCACCCAGATGGGGATTGGAACCGGGAATCCCCAGTGCTGAGAGGAGAACATGCCAACCACTAAGCCACCGTGCCACCCATCAGGATTCAGGTGTTGTAAATGGCTTTAAATAAACTAAACTTATTTCTCTTCTAATTTAAAGCACAGTTTTAACTTCTGAGGTCCAGTCTGTGCTTCATCATAGCGTGGGATGGCAGAGGATCCAGATCCAAGCCATACGAACATTCAATAAGCACAACACATTTTTCTAAAGACGGATAATTTAAAAGGAATTTCATTAAAAATTTGTTAAGTTCAACTTACTTCTCACAAACCGCACACCCACACACTCTGACTACAATTCTAATGGAACCAACTGATGCGCCGTCAAATGATGACCCGTCAACAAAAACCCCAAAACCCAAGAAAACATTCACAGAAATAGCTGAGGTCAAATATTTAAATAACAAAAAAGAGGCCCATGGAAACCTGATGAGGTTTTGACTAACACAATTTGGACTACTGTCCACACCATGTACGTCCTCTTTACTCTGTTCTCTAAAGGTCAGGACACCTGTAGTGGCACCATGGAGCAGGGATTATCTGTTTGGTGCTTTATTCCTATCAGCAGTCACTAAGGCCTTTAAGTGTTTTAAGTGTAGTCCGTCTGTGGGGTTGCTTGTTTCTGTCCTGTCGTAAGTCCCGCCTCTTTTCTAATTCAAACCTGTTGAGTGTTGAGCTGGAACGCTGTTTGCCGACGAAGCCAACCCCACAATTCCATACGATGCCGACAAGAAGCTGAGGGAGGGACTAGTTTTTGTTTGTTGTGTTTGGTACATAGTTTTGAAACCAGACCAAGCCCAGCCCAGCTTTAGACCTTGGAAGCCGGCCAATCAGATGGCAGAATGCTTGTATAAGTTGAAGTTGGCACCAGAGTGCCTTTGTCGTTGAACGGTTTCCTGTGCTTTGATTTCACCAGACGACTTTAAAGTAAGTCCAGTTTTTAATTTATTAGTTCTTGACAGCATTGTGTATTTCCCTGCATTCTTACTAAAGATCAGGTTTGATGATGAGGACACTGGACTGAGGTTTGTCATGTTAGACGTTTGAAATACCAGACCATTCCTTCAGGATTTACACATTAAAACACTCAAGGTCTGAGGTTTTCAGGAGACATGGTGGGTTAAGTAACTGCACACAATCCTTATAAATCCTTATAAAATAATTACTTTGTGTTTGAACTGATAAGGTTTTTTCATTTTATTGATTTTTTTAAACTACAAAAAAAAAAAAAAAAAAAAAATATTTATATATATATATATATATATATATATATATATATATATATATATATATATATATATATATATATATATATATATATTTTTTTTTTTTTTTTTTTTTTTTTTTTTAAAAAAAAAAAAAAAAAAAAAAAAAAAAAAAATATATATATATATATATATATATATATATATATATATATATATATATATATATATATATATATATATATATATATATATATGGCGGCACGGTGGCTTAGTGGTTAGCACATTCGCCTCTCAGTGCTAGGGATTCCCGGTTCGAATCCCCATCTGGGTGGAGTTTCCATGTTCTCCCCGTGTCTGCGTGGGTTTCCTCCGGGTTCTCCGGTTTCCTCCCACAGTCCAAAAACATGGATCAAGTTAATTGAATTCTCCAAATTGCCCCATTTAGAGTGAGTGTGTGCCCAGCGATGGATTGGCGCCCTGTCCTGGGTCTATCTGCCCAGCGCCCGAGACGTTCTCCCCTGGATGGGCATGGGGAACCCCACCGCGACCCTAATAGAGGATAAGCGGGAGATAATGAATGAATGAATATTGCAAATGTGAGATCTTAAAAAAAAAAAATATATATATATATATATATATATATATATATAGTTATTGTCTCACACACACACATATATATACACACACATGTGTGTGTTTAAAATAAAGAAAATAAAGAAAAACAATAAACAAAGAAGGTCGTCTTTCTCATCTAACTGTCTGGCTCTTTAATCTGTGAATTTGTTAAATCAACTTCTTTGGTTTAAAAACTTCATGTTAATAAATATTATTATTCACCATCAAGTGTATTTAATGAGATTTGGATAAAACTTCTTCCTTGTCGTGAGGTTCTTTTTTTTCGGTCCCTGCAGCAGACAGGAATGTTTTCTTTAATCCCGGCATGTCGGCTTCGGTTGCAGCACGTTAGTGTGTTCAGTTTCACAATGAATTCAGTGTTAATGAATCGTGAAGGGCAGGTTCTAGTTTGACGTGTTCTTTTTTTTTAAAAATGGGGAAAGAAAAAAGGTGCCATCATGGGTATTACTATTCACCCACGTGAAGGATATTAATTCAGAGAGTTAAACCAAATTAAATATATATAAGTAGGTACTTGCAGGTGTCTATTCCCACGCGGACACGGGGAGGACATGAGGCAATTTAGATAAAGGCAATTAAGAGCAGCCTATTCAACTTGAATCCATGTTTTTGGACTGTGGGAGGAAACTGGAGAACCCAGAGGAAACCCACGCGGACACGGGGAGGACATGGGGCAACTTGGATAAAGGCAATTAAGAGCAGCCTATTCAACTTAAATACATGTTTTTTTGGGACTGTGGGAGGAAAATGGAAAACCCAGAGGAAACCCACACGGACACGGGGAGAACATGAAAACTCCACCCGGATCGGGACTTACAGCCTGGATTTACCCAAACATACAGAGAGGGAGGGGGGGAATAAAAACTACATGAACCCTGCACTCTCATTTCCCTATAGAGGTCCTGACCGTTAGAGAACATACTAAAGATATTTCACTATGTAAGTGTATATATGATCCTTACAGAGACGTAATTGATCATCTACAAAACGTCCAAACTTCTGGATAAGATAACAGTTTGTTGCTGGTTAAGGAACCGGGCTGAGTGTCCCTCTGATCAGGGGTGTAACCTGAGCACCATTCTTATCTCACACTCGGTGTTCCACTGAAACCCCCGCAGGTCTGACCGGTTCCTCACATTCTCAGACAGTCGCGTCCGTCTAAACACAATGGAGACAGCAGAGTACAGATTCAGGCACATCGCAATTCATTAAATAATAAGTAAATAACTTGTTGCTTTATAGCGTGTTCTAAGTCGGAGAACCTCCTAATGGTAGAATGTAGAATGGTACGTTGGTTGTTGTGTGTGAGCCCCCCCCCCACCCCACGCTGGTTTGTTGGGTTAAACCTTGTAAATGTTATTGGTAATCTGACACAATCTAACATTCCAGGATGACGCCACATGGTGGGCAGGGGTGAGCTTCTAACACACAATGCACGAGCTGAAGGAAGACGGTCAGGACAGACTGGAATGCCGATGTGGTGTCTGTGCATTGCTTTGTGTTAGAGGTTTAGTACACGCCTGAGATTAAAGGAAAGCACAGGAAACTGTAATCAGAGTGATGTTTACGCTCTCTTCATCCTTTACGTGTACGGTCAGGGCTGTTGTTTTCATCACCTGCCTTTTCTTTTCCTATTGTGTTACATCCGATCCTTCTGATTGTTTGAATTCCCCCATTGTGGGCTTATTAACGGATGGCATGATGCTGGGAAGGGCGGCACGGTGGTTTAGTGGTTGGCATGTTCTCCTCTCAGCGCTAGGGATTCCCGCTTCCAATCCCAGTCTGGGTGGAGTTTGCATGTTCTCCCCGTGTCCGCGTGGGTTTCCTCCCACAGTCCAAAAACATGGAACAAGGTCTATTGAATTCCCCAAATTGCCCCATATAGAGGGTGTTTGCTTGTGTGAGTGAGTGCATGCTCAGTGATAGATTGCCCCCCTGTCCTGGGTGTATCTGCCCAGCGCCTGAAACATTCTCCCCAAGATAATGGATAGATGGATGATGCATGGATGATGAGGTCACACTGTAGTGAGCCATTTATCAATTGTAGACCAATTTATTTGTAAAATCCCATTTAGATTTTTGCGAGTGAATCCTGTTTAGACCCTGAACACCGAATAAGGACATGACTTTAAGTATTTGTGCCAAATGTTGACTTAAAAACAATCATAGATTCGATTTCACAGCAGCAGGAAACATAATGCTTAAGAAAAGCAGCAGCTGGATTTTGGTTGGACCTCAAGCATTTCTATAAAAAAATTAAAATAACAAAAAAAAAGACATTTGCTGTAGAAATCCATAAAAAAAAGACCTGGGACAATGATGCAAAGATGTTGCTGGGCAACTAAAGCATCAGAAATCTGATGGCAATACGTACCACCTCATATGAAGTGCTGTCAGCTCGGTATCTGTTCTGTAAACTCTGTGTGTGGATCATAAACTCTGGACATGTTCATGTTCTAGGCATCATGAACATCGCCTCATTTAACATTCAGAAGTTTGGGAAGAAGAAACTGTCAGATCCCTCAGTTCAGTCCACGCTGATAAAGGTAACATACATTCATTCATTATCTCCCGCTTTATCCTCTATTAGGGTCGCGGTGCGGTTCCCTATGCCCATCCAAGGGAGAAAGTTTCGGGCGCTGGGCAGATACACCCAGGACAGGGGGGCAATCTATCACTGGGCACACACTCACAAACACAAACAGACTCTATATGGGGCAATTTGGAGAACTCAATTGACTTGATCCATGTTTTTGGACTGTGGGAGGAAACCGGAGAACCCGGGGGAAACCCATGCGGACACGGGGAGAACATGGAAACTCCACCCAGATGGGGATTCGAACCGGGAATCCCTAGTGCTGAGAGGAGAACATGCTAAACCACTAAGCCACTGTGCCTATAAAGGTAACATCACCTTTAATAAATACACGCACACACTGAAATGCACTGTGACTTCAACTTTAACCACTGACACGGTTCTATCTTGGGTGGGAGAACCCTCAGAGCATTATCTTATCTTGGGTGGTGGAGAGTTTAACATCACTGTGTGTCAGCAGTTCCTGTGGGGGCATGTGGGTTTGTGGTTAAGGTAACAGACTCTGTACCAGAACCGGAGTAGTTCAGTTAGTCCCTCTCAAACGACTCTCTGACTCTCTGACTTCGTCAAACAAGACTCTTTAGTTAATTTCCTTACTTAATTAACCATAGTGATGCTGAAACGTGGTTGGGTTGCCAGTGCCTCAGTGTTTACTTTAGTTCTAATGAACAAGAAGAGGTTTTTGTGTAAGAACGTCAGCAGGGATAATGAGAACATGAGAACGCTCACACAGCATGGACGTGTTAACCTACCATGAGGTCCTAAACACCTCTGTACTCTTAGATGAAGACTGGTTTAACACACACACACACACACACACACACACACACACACACACACACACACACACACACACACACACTGAATATTGTCTAGTTCGACATACAATGTTATGTTGTGTTTGTTGCAGATTCTCTCACGTTATGACATCATCGTCATCTTGGAAGTGGTGGACTCCAGTGGGAAAGTCGTAGATAGTTTTCTGAAGGAATTAAACAAGTAAGACAATAAAATAAGTACACACACACACACACACACACACACATATATATATATATATATATATATATATATATATATATATATATATATATATATATACATACACACACAGTACAAGTTGAAGCATCGGACACTTCCCCTTTCTTCTCTATTTATAGTTTATATTCTCAGTTCCAGGCGGCACGTTGGCTTAGTGGTTTAGCATGTTCTCCTCTCAGCTCTAGGGATTCCCGGTTCGAATACCCATCTGGGTGGAGTTTCCGTGGAGTTTCCATGTTCTCCTCATGTCCGTGTGGGTTTCCTCCAGGTTCTCCGGTTTCCTCCCACAGTCCAAAAACATGGATCAAGTCAATTGAATTCTCCAAATTGCCCCATATAGAGTGTGTTTGTGTGAGTGAGTGTGTGCCCAGTGATGGATTGGCACCCTGTCCTGGGTCTGTCTGCCCAGCGCCAGAGACGTTCTCCCCTGGATGGGCATGGGGAACCCCCCCGCGACCCTAATAGAGGATAAAGCAGGAGATAATGAATGAAAAATGAATGAATGAATTCTCAGTTCCATTTCATGTAAAGATGGACTTTGTAGTTCTACAATTCCATTCTGTAGTCCATCTGTGTGTGTTCTACAGTACATACTGTGTTCTCTGTTCTAATGGTCAGAACCCCCATAGTACCACCACAGAGCAGGAGTTATTGGGTGGGGGCATTAGTCCTATCCCAGCAGTGTGACTGAGGTGGAGAAATGAAACTACAGCAGCACTGCTGCACTAAACCCCCCCCCCTCACCACATCAGTGTCACTGCAGAACTGACAATCAACAATCCACCACCCAAATGATACCTGTTCTGTGATGCTCCTGACCAGCAGAGAACAGAGAACCAACAGGGACTAACAACAACAAAGAACACAGATGGACTACAGTCTGGAATTATAAAACTACAAACTCCATCAGTATGATAAGTGGAGGACATCCAGGATGGACCAGAAAGAGGGCGTGTTCTAAATAAATAACGGCTGTACTTTTCCAGGTTCAACCCAAAACATCATTACTCGATGCAGCTCAGTGTTCGTCTTGGAAGGACGGTGTACAAGGAGCAGTTCTTGTTTCTTTACAGGTCAATATGGTTTAATACGTTCTCATTTTCACGTTTGTAAAGTGAAATCAAAGCAGAAACATGCAGAACGTTTTCTATAATTCAACTTGTGCTTCACTTACAGAGACGACGTGGTGAAAGTGAGGGACACGTATCAGTATGAAGACAATCAGCCCGGAGACGAGGACGCCTTCGACAGAGAACCGTACATTCTGCGCTTCTCCTGTTCTAACACGGGTGGGAAACGCAAACATGTGATATGTACACAAGACTTATTATTTACAATCGCTAGTTAATTTAATAATACGCATTTATAAAATAAATACATAAAGGCCTTCACGCAAATACACACCACTACACCCTCGGCCCGAGTTTGTGTTGACGTTTCCTGCAAATGGTGTAAACGTACAGCAGATTTCTGTATAATTGATAAGAACTGCGCTGTTGAAATAGCATCCCGCCAAAGTCAAAGTGCACTTGGTTCTTAAAGGAAACAGAAAGTAAGACGCTGATTGGTTAATTGCATGACACCCGAAACACATCACTTCTTGTTGGTTGTAAAGAGTATTTAAACCTTTGCAGGGTCCAAAACAGTAAGCAGGCTACTCTTATATTTCACAGTAATCGAAGAAATGGTGTGGATTGGGTAGGGAACACACACACACACACACACACACACACACACACACACACACTTATTAATGTTTTATATATATATATATATATATATATATATATATATATATATATATATATATATATAAATAATTGGCGGCACGGTGACTTAGTGGTTTGGCATGTTCTCCTCTCAGCGCTAGGGATTCCCGGTTCGAATACCCATCTGGGTGGAGTTTGCATGTTCTCCCCGTGTCTGCATGGGTTTCCTCCGGGTTCTCCGGTTTCCTCCCACAGTCCAACAACATGGATCAAGTCAATTGAGTTCTCCAAATTGCCCCATATTGAGTGTGTTTGTGTGAGTGAGTGTGTGCCCAGCAATAGATTGGCACCCTGTCCTGTGTGTATCTGCCCAGCGCCCGAAACGTTTTCCCCTAAATGGGCATGGGAACACCCCCCCCCCACCACCGCGACCCTAATAGAGGATAAAGCAGAAGATAATGAATGGATGAATATATAAACAGACAAAATTACTGAAACCTACACATCATTCCATTTTAAATGTCCACATTATCGTCCATTTAATCCTCTAATAGAGTTTCAAGGGGGGTTTCCATGCCGAACTAGGGGAGGTTTTGGACGCTGGATAGATACACCCAGGAGAGGGCACCAATCTATTGTTGGGCACACACTCACTATAAGGGAGCAATTTTGAGCAGCCAATTCACCTTGAATCCATGTTTTTGGACTGTGGGAGGAAAATCCAAGACACAACCCACACAGACTCATGGAGAACATAAAACTCCACCCAGTTCAGGATTCGAACCTGGATGCCTAGCACTGAGAGACGAACATGTTAACCTCTTCACCAGCATGCTGCAAACATTTTGAACCCAAAGGTTTTAATATGGACGAGGTGCCAACACTGCCGTCCAAACATTACACCTTTAAACAAACATTTCTTTAGGACACATTTCTTTAGGATTTACCAATTAGAGTGAAATAATTGACGGTACATTCCATCGTACATAAAACCGAGAGCTTTATCTTTAACTGGAATGTTTACGTGGTAATCTCTGATCCCGTGTGTAAAGTGGTGAAGGACCTGGTCATGATCCCGGTCCACACCAAGCCCGACGATTCCGAGAAGGAGCTGGACGAGCTGTACGACGTGGTTCAGACGGTCAGAGCCAGGTGGAGAACCGATGTAAGTCTGAATAATCTGTAGGATTAAAATAAACACAAACAAAATACAACAGAAACCAAATGCAGGCTTTATATTTCACATCTTTTATCAGATTTAGCACAGAAACTTAAATCTGATGGATTTTCACACAAGTTTTAGTCCATTGTGATGCATTACGGAACTTTTTCTTGGCAATGAACCTCAGTGTGTGTGTGTGTGTGTGTGTGTGGGTTAATAATTTGGCTGCATCGTGTCTTATTCTATAAAGATGGACTTTGTAGTTCTACAATCACATTCTGTAGTTCATCATGTGTGTTCTACAGTACATACTGTGTTCTCTGTTCTAATGCTCAGAACCCCAATAGTACCACCACAGAGCAGGGGTTATTGGATGGGGGCATTAGTCCTATCCCAGCAGTGTGACTGAGGTGTTTAAATGAAACTACAGCAGCACTGCTGCACTAACCCCCCCCCGCCTCACCACTTCAGTGTCACTGCAGAACTGACAATAAACAATCCACCACCCAAATGATACCTGTTCTGTGATGCTCCTGAGAACCAACAGGGAGCTAACAACAACAACAAAGGACACAGATGGACTACAGTCTGCAAATTTTAAAAGTACAAAGTCCATCTGTATGATAAGTGGAGGACATAGAGGATGGAGCAAAATGTCTGCAATTCTGCCACCTAGAGGGAATTTATAATAGTTTCCTTTCCGATCCTGTGTAGAACATCATGATTCTTGGAGACTTCAATGCATCCGGCAGTTACGTTTCCAAAAAAGAGCTGAAGGCCATCCGCATTTTTGCCGATAAGAACTTTCACTGGTTGATCAACGACAAGGTGGACACCACCACCAGCGCCAAGAACAGCTACACCTACGACAGGTGAGGGTTCAGTGGATTGGGGTTCCGTTGTCTATAATAAACAATGTTAGTCCCCCACTGAGCCTTGGTCCTCACAAGATTCCATCCATTCCATCCAGTTTGCGCAGGGGGGGGGGGTTCCCCATGCCCATCCAGGGGAGAACGTTTCGGGCGCTGGGCAGATACACCCAGGACAGGGGGGCAATCTATCGCTGAGTACACACTCATTCACACACACACACTCTATATGGGGCAATTTGGAGAACTCAATTGACCTTGAATTCATGTTTTTGGACTGTGGGAGGAAACCGGAGAACCCGGAGGAAACCCACGCAGACACAGTGAGAACATGGAAACTCCACCCAGATTGGGATTCGAACCGGGAATCCCTAGCGCTGAGAGGACATGCTCCTCCCAAGATTTCTTCTTTAAAATAACAACATAACAGAGTTTTGTCTTGCCACTGTCACTTCAGCTTGCTCTTTGGGGGTTTAAAGGCTTATAAAACTGTAAAGCTGCTTTTTGATAATGCACTATTGTAAAAAAAGCGCTCTATAAATAAATTCATTGAACTTAAACTTTACTAAAAAAAAAATTCTAACAGCCACGATCAAAAACATTAACATCATAATAATATTAATAATAATTAATAAAGCGAATAAATAGGAGACACAAGTGCACAACTGTGCCAACTTCAAATATGTGGCGACCCCTACTGGGGAGAGTGTATACATACTGCTGACCATACAGTGCACACATCCCATCTTTAAAAAATTTATATTCAGGTATGATTTTTTTTTTAAACAGGATCGTGGTTCACGGACAGACCCTGTTCGACGCCGTGGTTCCAGATTCAGCCAAACCCTTTAATTTCCAGAAGGAATACGCACTGTCTGACGCCGACGTAAGCATCGCACAACATGTTCTCCACAACCAGGTGGCACTTTTTCTGTATGCTTAGCAAATAAATCCAAAGGAACGACAACAAAATTAAATAAAACACCAAAATAAAGTCAGCTGATAAAAAAACAAGAAATCATAAACTTTCTAGATGTTAAATTTACAGCATTTAAATGACATTTTCACTTAAAACCATGAGGTTCTCCATGTTCCTGTGAATAGAGAACCCACAGTATAGTGTAGACTATCCATCTGCATTCTCTGCACAGATGCAGTCAGATTTAATAGCGTTCGGTGGCATTGGACACGCGTCTGTGTTGATGATCCACCACCCAACCAGAGGTCGCCATGGTAGCAACACGCCTGAAATGTACCTGAACACTCATTTCGAGAAGATCATGCCCATTGGGGGAGATATATTCACACGCAGGGTTGCTATTTAAACGATGCTGTAGGAAGGTGTAAGAATAGACTGTGGGAGGGGCTTAAGATATAAAGAATTATGAAGAATTGATTTACTAAAACACTGCATCTTCAACACATTGTCACCTGGTCAACATCCATAAGGAACATTTTCTATTAAGCACAAATTTTCATCCATCCATTATCTTCCGCTTCATCCTCTATTGGGGTCGCTTGGGTTCCCCATGCCCATCCAGGGGAGAACGTTTCAGGCGCTGGGCAGATACACCCAGGACAGGACGCCTATCGATATCTGAACACACACTCACACACTCTATATGGGGCAATTTGGAGAACTCAACTGACTTGATCCAAGTTTTTTGGACTGTGAGAGGAAACCCACACAGACATGCAAACTCCACCCAGATTGGAATTCAAACCGGGAATCCCCAGCACCGAGAGGAGAACATGCTAAACCACTAAGCACAAATTAAAGGAATTAATTAAAAATAAGGGGTGGCTTAGTGGTTTAGCACGTTCTCCTCTCAGCTCTAGGGATTCCCGGTTCGAATCCCCATCTGAGGAGTCTCCATGTTCTCCCCGTATCTGTGTGGGTTTCCTCCGGGTTCTCCCGTTTCCTCCCACAGTCCAAAAAACATGGATCAAGGTCAATTGAGATCTCCAAATTGCCCCATATAGAGCGTGTATGTGTGAGTGTGTGCCCAGCACACAAAGTTGGCGTCCTGTCCTGGGTGTATCTGCCCAGCGCCCGAAACGTTCTCCCCTGGATGGGCATGGCGACCCTAATATAGGATAAAGCGGAAGATAATGAATGAATGAATTAAAAAAAAAAGTACTTTTTTTTTTTTTTTTTACCCCCGACAGGCGCTGAAGGTCAGCGATCACTACCCAGTGGAGGTGAAACTAAAATAAAGCTCGGACCGAGGATAACGTAAGCAGCTTTATTCCGTTTCACACATCTTCATTAATCACAGACGATCCGTTACGACAGTCACGTTCTACCACGATAAACAACATCCCTCTGATTTCAGACTCGGTGAACCTCGGGGTGGTGGGTGGGAGGGAGGAAAGAGGAACATCACTGAAACAGCTGTACCTGCAGGAGAACATCAGCTGAGGAACACGGAAGCTTGTGGGGACGAACAGACGAAAAGCCAGGACAGAATGTTTTAATATTAAAATGTCATTTTTTCAGGAGTATCTTTTAGTATTTCGGGGAAACGGCGCAGCACCGGATCGCAGCCGCGAGGCGTACAAAATGTTAATACCTATAATTTACAAACTTTTATTTCTGCCGTCTCTCCTCAGAGGGATGGGGAGCTCAATAAAAATGCTAGTAGGTGTACGTTTGCGTTGTGGACCCGCTGGCGTGTCGAACGGTGCGTCGCCCCTAACTGACCGGCACAGCACCTCCACTCATTTCTTCCCAGATTTCTTGATTCCACTGCCGCCTGTAAAGAGCACAACAATCTGTGATGAAATGTTGGTCTATGGCACCGGTCAGAAATTTGGACACGCCCCCTTTCTGTAAAGATGGACTTTGTAGTTCTACAATTCCATTCTGTAGTCCATCTGTGTGTGTTCTACAGTACATACTGTGTTCTCTGTTCTAATGATCAAAACCCCAATAGTAGCACCACAGAGCAGGGGTTATTGGGTGGGGGCATTAGTCCTATCCCAGCAGTGTGACTGAGGTGTTTAGATGAAACTACAGCAGCACTGCAGCACTAAACCCCCCCTCACCACATCAGTGTCACTGCAGAACTGAAACAATCCACCACCTAAATGTTACCTGCTCTGTGATGCTCCTGAGAACCAACAACAAAGAACACAGATGGACTACAGTCTGCAATTACAAAACTACAAACTCCATCTATATGGTAAGTGGAGGAAAAGGCAAGAAGGGGGCGTGGCCTACATTTTGATTGATTCTTTAAGTCTTATTCCTCACAGCTCTTTGCTGCAAATACAGTTAATCACAACTTTATGATTATTCTTAATAATGTCTGTTTGTACTAAATCTGTCTCATTTATAGTCTTGACATTTATAAACAGATAATGAATGACATGACTGATCACAGGTCAGTTTGGCTTATGTTACTTTTTTTCTGCTGTGCATCAATTATTTTAGACCCAAACAAACCTAAAGGTCCTTTCCCTGCCGCTTTGGCCTTCATGGCATCCAAGGCTTTCTGATCCTCCTTCTGCTTCTGCTTGAAGGCCACGTCATCCTGCAGATATCACAAATGCACATGTAACCCACACACCACCATCACTGTTGTTCCTGAACACAGAGGCTTGGTTTACAAAACAAGAGCTTTTTTTTTTGTTTTGATTTTTGTAATGCTCATAAAACTCACATCATCCATCTCCTTGTCCTGTTTTTTGGGAGCCTTGAGGGGCTTCTTCTTGCCTCCTGCATGAAAAGAAATATACCATCATGAAAAATAAGGCATGGTAGCTTAGGGATGGGTCAGCCATCTGCAGGTTGGGGGTTCGAATCCAAATCAAGTGAACTGAAGCCGTCAATGTGGGTCTTAAAGACTGATTGCTTTAGGAGTGTGCGGCGCGGTGGCCTTATGGTTAGCATGTTCTCCTCTCAGCGCTGGGAGTCGGATCCAGGTTCGTTTCCATGTTCTCCCCGTGTCCACGTGGGTTTCCTCCAGGTTCCTCCCACAGTCCAAAAACATGGATTCAAAGTAAATTGAATGCTCTAAATTGCCCCACAGAGAGAGAATGTGTGTTTGAGTGTGTCCAGCGATGGATTGGTGCCATGTCCTAATTGTATGTGCCCAGTACCCGAAATGTTCTCCACTGGATAGGCATGGGGAACCCCTCCCCGTGACCCTAATAGAGGATTAAGTGAAAAATAATAAGTCAGGGGTGTCGAAGCGCCTCAGGATGTCTCTCCACCTTCGAGCAACACCACCAGTGATTGGTGGAGGGCGAGGTAAGTGCTACTGTGTAAAGGGGAAACATTTAGGTCTGTGTTTATACAACACAGACAGATGATAATAACTGACGTGAGGCTTATGTCAGATTGTGCAGAGGAAGGAGCATGGGACAGTCGTTAAGGTCCCCGGTTCGATTCCCAGTCCCACCTAGTACTATGGCTGAAGTGCCCTTGGGATAAGACACCCTATAAAATGGGGGGGGGGGGGGTAAATGTGGAAGACAAATTCCTGCGTGTGTAAGTACAGCAGGTAAATTAGTCGATCTGTGCAGCAGACAGGGACCTGAGTCAGACTGGAAAGTGCTGCATGTCAAATCTGAGACTAATCCAGTCTTTCAAGCGGGTATTGTCCCAGATACTTACAGCCACCAATAAGATTAATATTCAGAGAAGCAACCACATCCCAAAGCTCTTCTCCACCTTTGGGTCATTATTTTATCACAGAGAAACGTTTTTAAATGTCTTGCAGGCAGTTACTGTAACTTGCATTCAAGATTCAAGAAAATGTTATTATCATTAATATCACGTGGTACATTACCCTGTTATTTTAAAGATTTTTTTTAAAAATACAGTATATAGATAGGTGAAATATAGTATACAACTATGAATATATATAATATACAACTACATATATAAATATAATATTTAAACTATACATATAATATATACAGTATACAAAATAAATTTAAGAATATATATATACACTATATATAAAAAGTGGTATACAGTGGATATAAATATAGAATTATAAATATAGCATCATATAAAATGTATATAAATTGTACATGTGAGGTGAGATGACATCATGAGGTATTTTGGTGGAGTGATTACATGGGACGTGATTATACTTTTATTATTACACTAGAAACTTCACGAACATGGCATTAAAATAACATTAAAACGTCATTTTACCAAAATACGATCGCTTACGTAAAATATCATATTGATAAACTTTAAATTCATCAAGCACCGTTAACTAGAACATCATACAAAGGGTTTTAGAGTTGGACAAATTCCAAATCGCAAAACCCTGATAATGAAGTACACTACACAACCAGCTGAAACCGGTATTTCTAGCAACAATAAGTACACTAACAAAGGGCACATGGGCGGATTTGGTATTTATCCGCCAACGAGCAAGTTTAGCTTTAAACGACGTTACAAAACGTAAAATAATTATCTGCACACAACATAATTTCACTAATTATGCTATTAATAACTTAACGCCAGCTCTAGTTAGACAGATTATACAGACGTAGATTATATAGACAGTGTTGCAAATTAAAGCCTTATATTCACGGGTTGTTAGTAACATTAATCATTTGAAAACGTCGATTCGCGTCAATGAAAACGAATAAAATGTATTTTTAGAACTCACCTTCTCTTCCGGACATCTTTAACGTTCAATAAACTTACAACCACGAGAATCAGAACAGCCCCGCCGAAGACCGCGTTTCCTTTCCGCACCCGTATTGAGAATAAACAAGCCCCGCCTCCTTCGTTGCGATTGGTTAGGAAGCGGAATACGGGTGGGAACCTAGTGACGTAATTGGAGCCTGTACTTTCAACCCGAATGCGGTAGGATCGGTCTGATGAATCGGTACGTCCCGTTTTGATTCACAATAGCATGTGCTTCAGCGTGGGGGTGAAGTCTCGATTCCTATGAAACAAAGAGTCGAGTCAATATTTATAACGCGATGAAAAGAGTCGACTCGCAGTTCCAGTCGTCTCATTGAGTGCCTTATCTAAATGTTAGCTGTCATTAAGGTAGCATGAATGTTTAACATAAAGTCAGACGACAAGAATTATTACTAATTATTAAAATATAATCTGTACATAAGTCGGATATTCGGGAGACGAAGGCAGTATCTGGTATGTTACGTGAGTCGATTGGTCGATCGAATCATTCAGTTTGTTGATGTAAAGGACAAGTTTCACTAAATAACGTGAACTAAAGTGTTTATCAGTGTTTAAAAATTATAATTTTTTTTATTTGTATTTGTTTTCCTTTTAATTAAGAGAAATGTAGTGGAGTTTTTGTAGTTTAAACCGGTCTGACTGAATACACTAGAGAGAGAGAGATGCTGTAATCTGCAAATCTGTGAATGAATACAATTACAATTAGTAAGAATTAAATATTTAAATATTTAATAAACATTATTAAATATAGGGCAGCACGGTGGCTTAGTGGTTTAGCATGTTCTCCTCTCAGCACTAGGGATTCCCGGTTTGAATCCCCATCTGGCTGGAGTTTCCATGTTCTCCCCGTGTCTGCGTGGGTTTCCTCCGGGTTCTGCGGTTTCCTCCCACAGTCTAAAAACATGGATCAAGTCAATTGAACTCTCAAAAAATTGCCCCATATAGAGTGTGTCTGTGTGAGTGAGTGTGTGCCCAGCGATGGATTTGCGCCCTGTGCTGGGTGTATATGCCCAGCGCTCGAGATGTTCTCCCCTGGATGGGCATGGGGAACCCCCCCGCGACCCTAATAGAGGATAAAGCGGGAGATAATGAATGAATGAATTATGTGGTTTAGCATGTTCTCCGCTCAGCGCTAGGGATTCCCGGTTCGAATCTCCATCTGGGTGGAGTTTGCATGTTCTCCCCGTGTCCGCGTGGGTTTCCTCCGGGTTCTCCGATTTCCTCCCACAGTCCAAAAACAAGGATCAAGGTCAATTGAGTTCTCCAAATTGCCCCATATAGAGTGTGTGTGTGTGTAAGTGTGTGCCCAGCGATAGATTGGTGTCCTGTCCTGGGTGTATTTGCCCAGTGCCCAAAACATTCTCCCCTGGATGGGCATGGGGAACCTCCCCCCGGCGACCCTAATAGAGGATAAAGCGGAAGATGGTATGAAGTATGGAATGATTTTGTTTCTCTCTTCAGATCAGATCAGTTTAACGGCGTGCGCTTCCCCGAATGAAAGTATTCAATGAGCTACAGACGAAGTTGCACGTTACCGAGGAGCAATGGCGGCTGCTTCTACCTCCTTCAAGTCTCTGGTCGAGTCCAGAGACACAACCTGGACATGTTCAGAACCTACTGCGCCCAGAAGCAAGCTCCACCAGACAAGCCTCCGTCCACTCCGGAGCAGACTGTAAAGAACGTGGCAGAGCTGGGAAAGCAATGGGGACAGAACGCTGTGAAAGCGGCAACGGCGACCGTCGACAACTGGTGGGGAAAGTACGAGGAGTTTGTCGGACTGAACGAAGTGCGAAATGCTCAGTCCAAGGTCACCGAGGTGAGATTTGGTGCAGCAGCGTCGCAGACACATTGACGAGCCGGGTGTCCTCACTGTTTTGTGGTAATGTTTGGTCTTCAGGCTGAAAAATCCTTCATGGTGGCCAGAGGAATGGTTCGTGAAGCCCACAGCAGCTTGGAGGCGCTGCAGATGAGACTTAAGGAGGTCAGGGATCGCCTGGACCGGGTGTCGCGCGAAGAAGCACATTACCTTGAATTAGCAACGATGGAACACAAGCTACTTCAGGTATAAGGGATATTTGAAAATGTGTACATTTAAGGGCTATAATTACATTTATATGAAATGGACTTGCACTCTGTGGGCATAAATATTTGGACGTAAGATATTTGGGAGCTTGTTGGACATCTCATACTAAAATCATGAAAATAAATGGATTTGCGACCCCGTCTGCAGCTTGGTAAACATTTGCGCAGTCAGGAATCGATCCTGTATGGGTATAGTCCTGCTGTAAAGAAGAAAGGCCTGAATACAGTTTACTGTATATACACAATAAAGACAAAAGCATTAAGACACTCACAAACTTACACGTACACGAGCCGTCGGGGGCATGTGGTTAAGGAACTAGCCTTGCGACCTGAAGGTCCCTGGTTCAATTCCCAGTCCCACCAAGTACTATGGCTTACGTGCACTTGGGCAAGGCACCTAACTCCAATTGCCCCCATTCGCACTTATATTAAGATGTCATTCATTCATTCATTATCTTCTGCTTTATCCTATATTAGGGTCACGGGGGGGGGGTTCCCCATGCCCATCCAGGGGAGAACGTTTCGGGCACTGGGCAGACACACCCAGGACAGGGCGCCAATCCATCGCTGGGCCCACACTCACTCACACAGACACACACGCATACACACTCTATATGGGGCAATTTGGAGAACTCAATTGACTTGATCCATGTTTTCGGACTGTGGGAGGAAACCGGAGAACCCGGAGGAAATCCATGCAGACATGCCGCCCACTTGTTTTAAGATGTCAAATGTTTTAAATAATTACTTGTTCAACATTTGAATCCTGATTTCCTAAAGAACGATTGATCTCAATGCCTCTGAAAACCTTTGTTCTCAGGAGGAGCGGCGCCTCAAAACGGCGTATGAGAACGCAGAGGGCGGAGAGCGTGAGAAATTCGCCCTCTTCTCCGCTGGGGTGCGGGAGAGTCACGAGAAGGAGCGAGCTCGGGCCGAACGCACCAAAAACTGGTCGATCATCGGCTCGGTGCTGGGGGCCATCATCGGAGTCATGGGGTCCACCTACGTGAACCGGGTGCGTCTGCAGGAGCTGAAAAGTTTGCTCCTGGAGGCGCAGAAGGGGCCGGCGAACCTCCAGGATGTGATCAGATCCCAGGCCGAGTCGCACAAGGGCCAGCAGGAGGAGCTCCGCGGCCTCATCGATAAACTCGAGCTGCTCGTTGATTATATGGCAGCCGAAAACGGCAAAACGGCACCCAGTCCGGGGCCCGAGGCCCGATACGCGCCGCTGGTCTCCAAACCAAGAGGCCTGGAGGAGGCTGTCAGGGAGGTGCTCCTACAAAGCCGGAGAACCGGCGGCGTCCTGGAGGAGCTCAAGCCCCAGCTGGAGGAGCTGCTGCAGAACATGAGGGGGGTGGCATCGGAGGTGCAGGCCGTGAAGACGTCGATGGCGGCGCGGCGTGCTGAGAAATCGGCCGTTCGGACGGAAGACGCTCCGCTGTTAGTGCTGGATGCGGAGAGCGTGATGCACGGCTTAGATCGGACTGAGAAGAGACTGGAGGATCGGATTAACAAGACTACAGTCTACAACACCGTTCTGACGTACACCGCGTTCGCCTTGACTCTGCCGGTGCTCTACGTTATCTTTAAATCTACATGATGGAACAGTCTATCAATGAGGGGCCATTATTTTTACCCGATCTTAACATGTAATGAGCTACACTATCATCTGATTAGTAAAGAATTAAAATAAAGCTGTGTATCATCTTGTTTTTGTACTTTTATATTCATTCATTCATTATCTCCCACTTTATCCTCTATTAGGGTCGCGGGGGGGGGGGGGTTGCCCATGCCCATCCAGGGGAAAACATCTCAGGCGCTGGGCAGATACACCCAGGACAGGACGCCAATCCATCGCTGGGCACACACTCACTCTCACAAACACACTCTATATGGGGCAATTTTGAGAACTCAATTGACCTTAATCCATGTTTTTGGACTGTGGGAGGAAACCGGAGAACCCGGAGGAAACCCACGCAGACACGGGGAGAACATGGAAACTCCACCCAGATGGGGATTCGAACCGGGAACCCCTAATGCTGAGAGGAGAACGTGCTAAACCACTAAGCCACCGTGCCCCCCTCCCTTCTTTGAGCATCTACTAAATAATTTTATGTAATATTTGATATGGGCGGCATGGTGGCTTAGTGGTTTAGCATGTTCTTCTCTCAGCACAAGGGATTCCCAGTTCGAATCCCCATCTGGGTGGAGTTTCCATATTCTCCCCGTGTCTGCGTGGGTTTCCTCCGGGTTCTCCGGTTTCCTCCCACAGTCCAAAAACATGGATCAAGGTCAATTGAGGTCTCCAAATTGCCCCATATACAGTGTGCTGTGTGTGTGAGTGTGTCTCCAGTGATAGATTGCCTTCCTGTTCTGGGTGTATCTGCCCAGCGCCCAAAACGTTCCCCCCTGGGTGGGCATGTGGACCCCCCTCCCCCCAACCTTAGTAGAGGATAAAGCAGAAGATAACAGATTTTTGCCGCGCTCCTTAATGACGGCAAAAACCGACCACCATTCTAATGTAATTCAAACATTACATTAAACAACGCGCAAATGCAAAATTAAAACATATTAAAAACCATATTGCGGCACGGTGGCTTAGTGGTTTAGCACGTTCGCCTCTCAGCGCTAGGGATTCCCGGTTCGAATCCCCATCTGGGTGGAGTTTCCATGTTCTCCCCGTGTCTGCGTGGGTTTCCTCCGGGTTCTCCGGTTTCCTCCCACAGTCCAAAAACATGGAACAAGTTAATTGAATTCTCAAAATTGCCCCCTATAGAGTGTGTTAGTGTGAGTGTGTGCCCAGCGATGGATTGGCGCCCTGTCCTGGGTCTATCTGCCCAGCGCCCGAGACGTTCTCCCCTGGATGGGCATGGGGAACCCCACCGCGACCCTAATAGAGGATAAGCGGGAGATAATGGATGGATGAATAAAAACCATATTTGAAGTGAACAGGCGGAACCTCCTCACAGCGCCTCCTAACGGAATCCGGGAGCAAGACCCCGCCCCTTTCTTACGTCACATGCGAGTGGAACCAATCCGACGCGGGAGATGCTCTAGATCTAAAGACGAGGGTTACAAGGTTTCGCGGGCTTTCGGGTCACGTGAGCAGTTTCGCGGGAAAACTCCGTCACGCCGGGAAACAACGCGGCAGCAGAGAAGAGCTCTGAAGACGAGCGGCTTACGATGGCGGTGAGTTCTGATCTGTAGATCAGATTTAAAGTTTAACATCTGATTATGACAGTGTTATCGGATCGGTGTGTTGTTAATCGGTTAAAGTATTGTTAACTTTTGTTTACGTCGGCGGAGGTCTGACGGAGCTCCTCGTGTTGTTCAGCAGACCTCGTTTTTATTACAACATCCTCATTAATTTAGTAAAAGTGCGTTATTTACCTTAAGTTTGCACTTATATCTATTATTATACACATTAAAACGCTGGTTTGAAGACCGATCGGTTTGCTTTGTTCTACGTGTAAATAGCAACATAATCATCGTCACTGTGATTGTATTAGTGCCAATAAAATATATGCCGTAAGAATTATAGATTATTATATGTTCTATATGGTGTGTATGTGCGTGGCCACGTATTGTTAATTATATCTAGGATAAATACGTAATAAAATGTAATCTATGTAGCGTGTTAATGAAGTAAAGTCATATACTATTATGTTGGGTGGTGTATGGATATTAAACAAAATTTGGCTCCATACACGATCACACACTGTTGGTTTCTGTATTCTGTTTTTGTTGATCAGGACCCCTGCAGGGCAGATCGTATTTAGTGACCGTGACGTGTCGGAATTGTGAGATTAAAATTTTAGTTTCACCTCCTAAATGTAAATATATACAATCTTTTTATGTAAGTGATGGAGTGCACAACACACACTAATGCACCACCACATCACTGGTTACTGCGGTGTTAAGAATGATCCACCACCTAATATACCTGGTCTGTAGGTGGAGCTGATTAAATTGCCCCCGCTTCACTTGTCCATAAGTACGGATAGACTTTGTAGTTCCATCTGTGTGTGTTCTACAGTACATACTGTGTACTCTGTTCTAATGGTCAGAACCCCAATAGTACCTCCACAGAGCAGGGGTTATTGGGTGGGGGCATTAGTCCTATCCCAGCAGTGTGACTGAGGTGTTTAAATGAAACTCCAGCCGCACTGCTGCACTAAACCCCCCCTCACCACATCAGTGTCACTGCAGAACCGACAATAAACAATCCACCACCCAAATGATACCTGTTCTGTGATGCTCCTGACCAACAGAAAACTAGAACTAACAACAATAAAGAACACAGATGGACTACAGTCTGGAATTATAAAACTACAAAGTCCATCTATATGGTACATAGAGGATGGAGTGAGAAGGGGGTTTGGTGGTGCATCACCCTGGTGGTGGTGGCCCTGACCAATAGAGAACCAACAGGGGACTAATAACAACAAAGAACTCATATGGACTACAGTCTGTAATTAGAAAACTACAAACCCCATCTATATGGTAAATGGAAGGAATGCTTAATATAGTAAGAAGGGGGCGTGTCCTTCATCACTTTCAGATTCAGACTGGCGTTTCAGAATTTTTTTTCGATTTGTCATATTTTTGCGGGTTTATTAACGTTTCAAACATTAGTATAAATAAATGAAATGGTGCTACGAACTAATTACGAGTGTCCCACCAGCCCCCCCATAGAAGTTCAAACGTGCACTCAGGAGGTGTTGGACCCTCGTTTCATGTGTGATGTCTTTGGTTTTCAGGATTCCTCAGAGTCTTTCAACATGGCCACCAGCCCCAGGGATGGCTCTCGCCGGGGTGACCTGACCTCCAGCCCCGGCCGGGACCTTCCCCCTTTTGAGGACGAGTCTGAAGGAATACTGGGGGACAACGTGCCTGATGAGGAAGAGGATGACGGAGAGGAGCTGTTTGGAAACCAGATGGAGGGGTACCACCTCACTTTCATTGTTTAATATGGAGCTCTTGAGATGGTACATCATTGTTCCCGTTGTGCAGTGACTTTAATAAAGACCTTCACGTGTTCTGTGGTTCTGCTCAGAGATTACCGTGCCATCCCTGAGCTGGACCGCTATGAGGAGGAGGGCTTGGATGAGAACGAGGACCTGAGCGAGCTCTCTCCCGGAGCCCGCGCCGCTGCAGAGGAGGCCATGAGGCGCCGGGACCGAGAACAGGGCCTGGGGCGCATGGGGAGGGACCTGCTGTATGGTGAGTTCAGACTGTTTAGATCACATGACCATTGGATGGATTAAAAAGAAAACAACACATTTTGTAAATTACAGTACCAGCCAGATGTTTGGACATGCCCCCTTTCTGCTCCACTTATTCTCCATGTTCCACAAAACAGTAAAGATGGACTTTGTAGTTCTACAATTCCATTCTGTAGTTCCATCTGTTAGTGTTCAGTACATACTGTGTACTCTGTTCTAATGGTCAGAACCCCAATAGTACCACCACAGAGCAGGGGTTATTGGGTGGGTGCATTAGTCCTATCCCAGCAGTGTGGCTGAGGTGTTTAAATGAAACTCACCACATCAGTGTCACTGCATAACTGACAATCAACAATCCACCACCCAAATGATAGCTGACCAATAGAGAACAGAGAACCCAGATTTTGGATTTTGCACTTAATGATGGAACAGAGACTTGTAATTTCCATCTAATGGGCGGTATGGTGGCTTAGTGGTTTAGCATGTTCTCCTCTCAGCGCTAGTGATTCCCGGTTCGAATCCCCATCTGGGTGGAGTTTCCATGTCCTCCCCGTGTCCGCGTGGGTTTCCTCCGGGTTCTCCGGTTTCCTCCCACAGTCCAAAAACATGGATCAAGTCAATTGAGTTCTCCAAATTGCCCCATATAGAGTGTGAGTGTGTGTGTCCAGTGATAGATTGGCGCCCTGTCCTGGGTCTATCTGCCCAGCGCCTGAAACGTTCTCCCCTGGATGGGCATGGGGAACCCCACCGCGACCCTAATAGAGGATAAAGCAGAAGATAATGAATGAATATCCATCTAAAAACCCATTTCTATGCAGACAGCGAAGATGAAGACGACGAGCGGCCATCCAAGAGGCGCAGGCGGCTGGCGGAGCGCGCAGCGGAGGGGGCCGAAGCCGAGGACGAGGAGATGATCGAGAGCATTGAGAACCTGGAGGACATGAAGGGTCACACGGTTCGAGAGTGGGTGTCCATGGGTGCCCCTCGTCTGGAGATCTACCACCGCTTCAAGAACTTCCTGCGCACACACGTGGACGAACACGGCCACAACGTCTTCAAGGAGCGCATCAGCGACATGTGCAAAGGTAACTTTAGGAATACGAGTTTGGTTCTTAGTCGGCTTTCGGTTGCAGGTTAAGCGCTTTGGGTTTGTGGGAGTTTTTTTTTGGGGGGGGGGATCGGCGTGTAAATAGAGACCTGCATCGTTCTGAAGTTGTCTGTGTGATCTTTCTTTAGAAAATAAGGAGAGCTTGTTGGTGAACTACGAGGAGCTGGCCTCCAGGGAGCATGTGCTGGCCTACTTCCTCCCGGAGGCACCTGCTGAGATGCTGAAGATCTTTGATGAGGCAGCCAAAGAGGTGGTGCTGGCCATGTACCCCAAATATGACCGCATCGCCCACGAGATCCACGTGCGCGTTGGTAACCTGCCGCTGGTGGAGGAGCTACGATCCCTCAGGTATTAATCACACCACTGTCTGTAAAACTGGAGCATCCTGCCCCGAGTCTGTTCCAGATTCCTCACACACAATAGTACCCACATTAATCATGTTACCCAACTGAACTGTGTTCAATAGCAGACTTTCCAAATGCAATGCATTGTGGGTATATGCAAATGAATAGAACCTCACCCAACACCACTGAGTCCAAATATAGTTGGAACAGTCCATATATCGTCCCCAAGACATGGTATACATCAATCCATCCACTATCTTGTGCTTTATCCTCTACTAGGGTTGCGGGGGGGCAGATACATTCAGGACAGGACGCCTGGACATACACACACTCTATATGGGGCAATTTGGAGAATTCATTTGACCTTGATCCATTTTTGTGGAAGGAAACTAGAGAAAACCCACGTGGACACGGGGAGAACATGGAAACTCCACCCAGATTGGGATTCGAACTAGGAATCCCTAGTGCTGAGAGGAGAACATGCTAAACCACTAAGCCAACGTGCTTCACAGTGTGTGTGTGTGTGTATATATATATATATATATATATATATATATATATATATATATAGTTAGGGTTCCAATGGAGCAATAAGGGTTCAGGGTCATGCTCACATGGAGAATCGAACCCCCAGACTTCATACCAATACCCCAACACCCTGATCAGAGGTGCCCCACCTCCTGGTGAACAAAGGTATCTGTATATATTAGAGCTTTTTGGGTTTTGTTTCCTCGTTGCAGGCAGCTGCATCTGAACCAGCTGATCCGCACCAGCGGCGTGGTGACCAGCTGTACGGGCGTGCTCCCTCAGCTCGGCATGGTCAAGTACAACTGTAACAAGTGTAACTTCATCCTCGGGCCCTTTTTCCAGTCACAGAACCAGGAGGTGAAGCCCGGCTCATGTCCGGAATGTCAGTCGCTGGGGCCGTTTGAAATCAACATGGAGCAGGTGCGTGTGGGCGCTCGTCATTATATTAAGTTTGTGGTCACCTGACCTTCATATCTACATTAACTGAAATACCAAGTGCCCTATTCTTTATAGCCTTGAAGGCAGCGCCTCCTACTTGTTTTTAAGTGCATTACGTAGCAGCTGCGTGTCTTTTTGTTGTGCAGACTGTTTATCAAAACTACCAGCGCATCACTATCCAGGAAAGCCCGGGCAAAGTGGCGGCCGGACGCCTGCCTCGGTCCAAAGACGCCATCCTGCTGGCTGACCTGGTGGACAGCTGCAAACCTGGAGACGAGATTGTAAGTCTGTAAAAAAAAATCGTATGTCTCTTAAAAGTCCCTTATCGATTTTGTGGGAAAAACCTTAATGGGTCACCATCCATCACTGGGCAGGAAAGGGGGGGGGGCAGGGGGTCATTGAGTTTACCTAACCTGCATGTATTTGAACTGTCAGAGGAGACTGGAGCTTGCTCCTTTACCCTCAGCAAATAGACACTGTTTTAAGGTACCAAATCAGAAGTACACACTGTCCTGTAGAGGGCAGCAGTGAACAGAAAATGGACTGATTACATCCATCCAGCCATTATCTTCCGCTTTATCCTCTACTAGGGTCGGGGAGAGGGGGGGGGGGGGTGTCCTCATGCCCATCCAGGGGAGAATGTTTGGGGTGCTGGGCAGATACACCCAGAACAGGACGCCAATCTATAACTGGACACTCACACACACTCTATATGGGGCAATTTAGAGAACTCAATTGACCTTGATGCACGTTTTTGGACTGTGTGAGGAAACCGGAGGAAGCCCATGCGGACATGGGGAGAACATGGAAACTCCACCCAGATTGGGATTTAAACCGGGAATCCCTAGTGCTGAGAGGAGAACATGCCAACCACTAAGCCACGGTGCCATCGACTGATTAAATCACCTATTTATTAATTTTATGGTTTGTAATCCATTAATCCTGATTAGGCTCGTGGTGGGTCCCTGACCTTATGGGACACACTGCCAGTTCAGTGCATGGAGAACTAAATTTCACCTGCTGTCTCTGGTTCCCTCAAACGTTCTTTCTAGGGAAATTAATTTCCAGGGAGAACATACCAATGCCCTCAAGCAAGAACCTCCTGTTTGCTAACCTCTATCTATTAACCCGTTTCTATTTACTAGGAGCTGACTGGGATCTACCACAATAACTACGATGGTTCTCTGAACATGGCCAATGGGTTCCCGGTGTTCGCCACGGTCATCCTGGCCAATCACATCGTGCGGAAGGACGAGCGCGTGGCCGTGGCGGAGCTCACGGACGAGGACGTGAAGGCCATCGTGACTCTGTCGAAGGACGAGCGCATTGGAGAGAGGGTGAGTGTGCTCCAGCTCCCCCCCCCCCACACAGCCCCCGATGGGTCCGTTTCAGTCGTGCTAGAGTAACTGGTCTTCTCTCTTTCGGTTCAGATCTTTGCCAGCATCGGTCCCTCCATCTACGGCCATGAAGACATTAAGAGGGGTCTCGCTCTCGCGCTGTTCGGCGGCGAGTCGAAAAATCCCGGTGAGCTATTTTTACACTGTACAAACAAAGTAATTAATATACTAAATAATTCATATATAAAAAAGAATTATGTAATAAGAAAATTATAATAAAAATCAAACACCTAACCATGTATTTTAAACAACTGCATGCTCACAACTTTGTGTACATATGTGAGTGGTTGTGTATATGTACTGTACTGTACTGTACTGTATGTATGTAGGTAGGTGGGGGTGTGTGTGTGATGCTGTATGTGTTTGTGTGTATATATGTATATGTGTATATATATATATATATATGTGTGTGTGTGTATATATATATATATATGTGTGTGTGTGTATATATAATTTCTATACATGTTGGATAAAAAAATTTGTAGGTTGGGAGGGGGTTTGTATGTACATATGAGTGTGTGTGTGTATGTATATATATATATATATTTATTCATTATCTCCCGCTTATCCTCTATTAGGGTCGCGGTGGGGTTCCCCATGCCCATCCAGGGGAGAACGTCTCGGGCGCTGGGCAGATAGACCCAGGACAGGGCGCCAATCCATCGCTGGGCACACACTCATTCACATAGACACACTCTAAATGGGGCAATTTTTGAGAATTCAATTAACTTGATCCATGTTTTTGGACTGTGGGAGGAAACCGGAGAACCCGGAGGAAACCTACGCAGACACGGGGAGAACATGGAAACTCCACCCAGATGGGGATTCGAACCGGGAATCCCTAGTGCTGAGAGGCGAATGTGCTAACCACTAAGCCACCGTGCCACCGTTATTTATATATATATATATATATATATATACACACACACACCTATATTTGTGGGTGGGTTTCTGCACAGGGGCTGGTGGGTATACACTGAATTTACACATGTTGGGGTTATGATGTCAGTCTGGAGTCTGCACTCCTGAGATGACCTGCCGAGTCTGAACACTTGTGGATGGGCGCGTGTTCTTAACGTACATATTAAAAGCCCTGAAACATTCAGTGTTTATTCCTTATTTCTCTCCCCGTTCTTCTAACGAACCCCTTGCTCCAAATGTCCAGGTGGGAAGCATAAAGTGCGTGGGGATATCAACGTGCTGATGTGTGGCGACCCCGGCACGGCCAAATCGCAGTTCCTAAAGTACGTGGAGAAGGTGGCGAGCCGGGCCGTGTTCACTACGGGGCAGGGCGCCTCGGCCGTGGGTCTCACCGCCTACGTCCAGAGACACCCAGTCACCCGGGAGTGGACGCTGGAGGCCGGGGCCCTGGTGCTGGCTGACCGGGGGGTGTGTCTCATCGATGAGTTTGATAAGGTCAGGACCTTTTAATGGAGTCACTGATCCTGAAAGCTTCGCGGCACGTCGTGATTCTCATTGTTTTTAATCAGATGAACGATCAGGATCGCACCAGCATCCACGAAGCCATGGAGCAGCAGAGCATCTCCATCTCCAAAGCCGGCATCGTCACGTCGCTGCAGGCTCGCTGCACCGTCATCGCTGCCTCCAATCCAATCGGTGTGTATGCTATACAATACTGAAGGGCACAGAGCTGGGGGGGGGGGGTTGCAAGTGATATGTGGGGCAAAGCATGGGTTGTGGGGCTGCGCCCAAGACAAGAGACACAGGGTTGTAAGGGGTATGTGGGGGTAGAATTTCAAAACAATATTAAATATACTATCTGATTGGTTGTTGGGGCTCAGTGTGAAACTCTTTTGGTTTTGAGGAGCACGATTCGCTTTGCTGACGCAAACTAACGGTGATTTTTCTGAACAAATCAAACGTATCTTGTGGAAACGCCGCGGCAGCTGCATCGTTAACACGCCGTCATTATGAGTGTGTAATTATGAGTTTATGGTTTGGTTGGGAGAGCAATGCTGAGGCGTCGCTCTAACTGATGATGCAGCTGCATTCAATTAGACCTGAGCTTTATTTTGTGAAATGCCCTCTCGCCCGCCCTCTCTCTCTCTCTCTCTCTCTCCTGCCCGCCCTCTCTCTCGCTCTCTCCCGCTCTCTCGCCCACCCTTTCTCTCTCGCTCTCTCGCCCGCTCTCTCTCTTTCTCTCTCTCTCTCTCTTGCCCGCCCTCTCTCGCTCTCTTGCCCACCCTTTCTCTCTCGCTCTCTCTCTTTCTCTCTCTCTCACTTGCCCGCCCGCTCTCTCTTTCTCTCTCTCTCTTGCCCGCCCTCTCTCTCGCTCTCTCCCGCTCTCTCGCCCACCCTTTCTCTCTCGCTCTCTCGCCTGCTCTCTCTCTTTCTCTCTCTCACTTGCCCGCCCGCTCTCTCTCTCCTTCTCTCTCTCTTGCCCGCTCTCTCTCCCGCTCTCTCGCCCACCCTTTCTCTCTCACTCTCTCTCTTTCTCTCTCTCTTGCCCGCCCGCTCTGTCTCTCTCCCTCGCCTGCTCTCTGTCTCTCTCTCTCGCCCGCCCTCTCTCGCCCACTCTGCCCCTTTATAAAGGTCAAATCTAAATACCTGTCTGTTATAATCTCTAGGCGGCCGATACGACCCCTCTCTGACGTTTTCTGACAACGTGGATCTGACGGAGCCCATCGTGTCTCGTTTTGACATCCTGTGCGTGGTGCGAGACACCGTGGACCCGGTGCAGGTGAGACGTTAGAATGTCTGGTGAGGCATTTGTTTGATGCCCTCGCAGCTCCTCATGTTCATCTCCGTTTCCCCTTTAAGGATGAAATGCTCGCTCGCTTCGTGGTTGGCAGCCACATCAAGCATCACCCCAGCAACAAAGAAGTGGGTGTGGCTGCTCTGGAGGAAATGGTGCTCCCCAATTCATCCGATGTCCCACCCATCCCTCAAGACCTGCTCCGGAAGTACATCATCTACGCCAAGGAGCGGGTGCACCCCAAACTCAACCAGATGGACCAGGACAAAGTGGCGCGCATCTACAGCGATCTGCGCAAGGAGTCCATGGTGGGACATTACACATTAAGGGAAACATTGTTGTTCTCAAGGTTTAGAACGTCTACATGGGTCCATCCACATTAGTCAACGGGTCTGTAAATATAATCTTGAGCTTAATCCTATATTAGGTTTGCGGGGGGGGGCATCGCCATCCCCATCCAGGGGAGAATGCTTTGGGTGCTGGGCAGATACACCCAGGACATAGCTATACTATATATATACAAACACACACTATATAGGGGCAATTTAAAATGGCCAATTTTCTTTGAATCCATGTTTTTGGACTATGGGAGGGAGCCAGGGAAACTCGGGATCGTGATTCGAACCTGGATCCCCAGCGCTGAGAGGCAGATGGACTATACATTGCACCCCTGTGCCACCCCTCGAATCATTATCTCCCACCTAATCCTCTAGTAGGGTCTTGGGAGGGTTCTTATACCCATCTAGGGGAGATCATTTGTGGCACTGGGTAGATACACTCAGGACAGTGCTGCACACCAAATACATAGGGGTGACATGTGACATGTTTTTTGACTGTTGGCGGAAACCAGAGAATCCTGTGGAGACCCATGTGGAGAACATGCAAACTCCATCCAGATCGGATTTCAATCTGGATTCCCAGAGGTGGAAGTGCTGACCTCTAAACCCACCCCCCCCCAAAGTGCTTTAGGCGAAACTCTTCATACTCCCGTATTCTGCAGTCAGCGTTCTTGGAACAGTGGAACCTGCTATTGTTTTAAAAAGGGGGAACGTAAGCTTTTGTGGGTGTCCCAATACTTGATGGAGTGGGTGTATTTCAGACGTTGGACCTGTTTAGCAGACGGTCCTTTTTATTGATGATCTCGCGCTTCTTTTTGCTGCACTGTAACTGGCAGACTCGTTCCGGGGTGGTGGCGATGTTCCGTGTTGTTCCCGTTCTCACGCCTATGGTGTTCTCGCCTCCTGCAGGCCACCGGCAGCATCCCGATCACCGTGCGTCACATCGAGTCCATGATCCGGATGGCCGAGGCCCACGCCCGCATGCACCTGCGCGACTACGTCCAGGAGGACGACGTGAACATGGCCATCCGCGTGATGCTGGAGAGCTTCATCGACACGCAGAAGTTCAGCGTGATGAGGAGCATGAAGAAGGTGGGGATGAAGGCTGCCGGCTAGAACCTTTAATGGTGCGACGGAACCGTTCTCCGCGAGCGTCGGCGCCACGGCCGTGAAGCGTCGATATTTACAGTGTGTGCGCGATTCCAGCCCTGCGTTTAAACATCAGAATGCCTCGGACATCGGCGTTTCCACAGCCTCAGTTAATGTTCAGAGGTTTAATTACACCCACGGTAACCCCCCCCCCCCCCCAACACACACACACCGCCGTGACTCACTTAACCCTCACGGTTATTCATAAAATAACCCTCTCCCCCATGCCCATCTAGGGGAAAACGTTTCGGGTGCTGGGTCGTTACACCCAGGACGGGGGCAAGCTATAGCTGGACACACACTCACTCAGACAGACACACTCTATATGGGGCAATTTGGAGAACTCAATTGACCCTGATTCATGTTTTTTGGACTGTGGGAGGAAACCGGAGAACCCGGAGGAAACCCATGTGGACACGGGGAGAACATGCAAACTCCACCCAAATTGGGATTCGAACCGGGAATCCCTAGTGCTGAGAGGAGAACATGCTAAACCACTAAGCCACCGTTCCACCCTTTTTTGAACCCATCAATCCAATATCCTTGGCTTAATCTTCTACTAGGGTTGGGGGGGGGGGGCGTTTCTCCTACATGCCCATCCAAGGGAGAAAGTTTCGGGCGCTGGGCAGATACGACCAGGAGAGGGCACCAATCTATCACTGGACACACACTTCCTCACTCAGACACTCTATATGGGGCAATTCATTTGACCTTGATCCATGTTTTTGGACTGTGGGAGAAAACCGGAGGAAACCCACACGGACACAGGGAGAACATGGAAACTCTGTTCGAACTGGAAATCCCTAGTGCTGAGAGGAGAACATTAACATTAACCACTAAGCCACCGTGCCGCTCTAAACCGTGATTATATAATGTATAAATGTATAGATGTTTTTAAGTGACGGCAGCAGGTTGCTTTATGACGTTCTCGCGGTTCGATGGCTGTACCTTTTGTGTTCCGCAGACGTTTGCGCGGTACCTGGCCTTCAGACGAGACAACAACGAGCTGCTGCTCTTCATCCTGAAGCAGCTGGTGGCCGAGCAGGTGTCCTATCAGCGCAACCGCTACGGCGTGCAGCAGGACATTATTGAGATCTCTGAGAAGGATCTGGTGGACAAGGTAGAGCACATGAAGACTTCATCTTATATAATGTTTATTTTGTAACAAGTATGTATGTATGTGTGTATATATATATATATATAAATAAAATGTGTGTGTGCGCGCCACTTCACCTTTTTTGGACTGTGGGAGGAACCTGGAGAATCCAGCGGAAACCCACACGGATGCTGGGAGAACATGAAAACTCCACCCTGATGGAAATTCGAACCTGGATCTCTAGCGCTAAGAGGAGAACATGCAAACCACTAAGCCACAGTGCTTAGTGCTTTTAGTTTAATTAAATTTTATTTATTAACCCCGTTTGTTCTTCTCTTTAGGCTCGGCAAATTAACATCCACAGCCTGTCTGCGTTCTACGACAGCGACCTGTTCCAGTCCAACAAGTTCAGCCACGATGTGAAGAAGAAGCTCATCAGGCAGCAGTTCTGATCCGTCTGCTGGGTTCGGCGGTTCTGTGGATCTGTCTGCTGGAGACTGAACTTTCTGGACGTGTACATATTTCATTACGAGTTCTGATATGGACAGAATCAATCGGTCAGGAGGATTGTCCTCACTGTGAGGACGTTTTGGAGGACCGTGCTGTTGCTTGTTCAGAAGAAGTGCAGAGACGCTCTGCATGTGTTGTAATAAATATCTGATGTTTTTTTCATGTTTAAAATGAATGTCGTACAATAAAATTGTATTTGCTTACACCGTGTGGAACCGGGTGCTTGAGCCGTGCATTACAGCGGGACATCCACATCCAGGGGGGTTCTCCATGACCACCCAGGGGAGAACGTTTCGGGCACTGGGCAGATACACCCAGGACAGGACGCCAATCTATCGCTCGGCATGCACTCTCACACAAACACACTCTATATGGGGCAATTTGGAGAATTCAAAAGACCTTGAATCCATGTTTTTGGACTCTGGGAGGAAACCGGAGAACCCGGAGGAAACCCATGGGGACACGGGGAGAACATGTAAACTCCACCCAGATTGGGTTTCGAACCAGGAACCCCGGCACTGAGAGGAGAACATGCTAACCACTAAGCCACCGTATGGTAACTAACCTGTAAAAGTTTTATAAACCATTTTTTTGTGGTAATTTTAGGGTTTTTTTCTTTTCTTTTTCTCTTTACTCTTTTTTTCTACTTATTTTGATGCTGGTTTCTGTCCTGAATTAATTTTGCTAACAGAAATATAAGTTTTATTTTTTTTTTTTTTAAAGTTTAATTCTGTTGAATTAAAACTGAATCGGAGCTGAGGATGATTCGTCTTCTGAGGTAAACGTCGGGCCATCTGAAAACCAATATATTTAGTTGGGTGAAATTAAGTTAACAAGTTTTTGCAGGGGGGGCACGGTGGTTTAGCATGTTCTCCTCTTAGTACTGGGGATTCCCGGCTCGAATACCAAGCTTGGTGGAGTTTTCATGTTCTCCCCGTGTCCGTGTGGGTTTCCTCCGGGTTCTCCGGTTTCCTCCCACAGTCCAAAAACATGGATCAAGGTCAATTGAATTCTCAAAATTGCCCCATATAGAGTGTGTCTGTGTGAGTGTGTGTCCAGTGATAGATTGCCCCCCCCCCCCCGTCCTAGTACAGGATAAAGCGGAAGATAATGTATGGATAATTTTTTTAACAGCTAATCTAATATTTAAGTTGTGTTTTACAAAACCCAAAACTTATTGACGCGAATCGTGAATCAAGTGACTGATTCACCGAGCGCAAAGACCGGCATTATACACATTTATTTAACAGCATTCAGTAAATCACTTTTAAGGTAAATGAATAACTTTTTAAACTTTATCTGAAAACAGTTTTCTTACTTTATATCGCAGACGCCTCAGCATTCGATTCCCTCTGTAGTGTACTTAGAGAGGGAGTCGTTTAGGACTCGACACGTGCCTTGAACCGGATCCCAGACTGCTAATTGTGAGAGTCATAGTGACTCAGTTTTTCAGAGTCGATTCCTTGGTATTGTTTACAACTGAGAGTAGTTTGATTCATTAGGATTCGTTTGCTTCATGAATCGCCGTGATCTACAAAAACAACCCAAACCACACACAGGCATTTCGTTATAAGTTATAAATCAGAAATGGAACATAAAAGTAATTTAAATAATGATGTTAGTTGGTAATCTAAAGTCAGACAGTAATTATAGTTCCTAGTGCGAACTCTAATGAATTAATACGTTTGGTATCTGCAGCACACCTATCGGCATAACCATGTAACTGCATCCTTTTACCCATGTCTAATATAATAATAAAAAAAAAGACAAAAATGCCTTTTTTTGGACTCCATAGATGTGCCCAACATCTGCATGCTGTCTGTGTTTCACAGAACAGGCATCATTTGGGTGGTGGATTGTTTATTGTCAGTTCTGCAGTGACACTGATGTGGTAAGGGGTTTTTAGAACATTTACAATTACTTTTATCCAAAGCGACATACTGGCAAGTTCAGTGAACCTGGGATTTAAACCCACAACCTTCCGATTAATGGCCCAACAACAATAAGATACCATTGCCCCCATATCAGCCATCACAGAACAGGTATCATTTGGGTGGTGGATTGTTTATTGTCAGTTCTGCAGTGACACTGATGTGGTGAGGAGGGTTTCATTTAAACAGCTCAGTGACACTGCTGGGATAGGAATAATGCACCCACCCAATGACCCCTGCTCTGTGGTGGTACTATTGGGGTTCTGACCATTAGAACAGAGAACACAGTATGTACTGCAGAACACACACAGATGGACTACAGAATGGAATTGTAGAACTACAAAGTCCATCTTTACAGTGGGTGGAATTTGGAAGATCGACAATAAGTGGCGGGTGGCACAGTGGCTTAGTGGTTTAGCATGTTCTCCGCTCAGCGCTAGGGATTCCCATTTCAAATCCCAATCTGGGTGGAGTTTCCATGTTCTCCCCGTGTCCACGTGGGTTTCCTCCGGGTTCTCCGCTTTCCTCCCACAGTCCAAAAACATGGATCAAGGTCAATTAAATTCTCCAAATTGCCCCACATAGAGTGTGTGTGTGTGAGTGAGTGTGTGTCCAGTGAAAGATTGGCTTCCTGTGCTGGGTGTATCTGCCCAGCGCCTGGAACATTCTCCCCTGGATGGGCATGGGGACCCCCGCCCCCCCCCCCCGCGACCCTAATAGAGGATACAGCAGAAGATAATGGATGGAGATGTGTACTAACTTTTGACTGCCACTGTCCACTAATTATTCACCACGTGTTCTACATTTCAGTGTCCATCTTGTGACGTTTACTAACCATAAAGGCAGCAGATCCAGTCATTTTTGTTTGTACGTAGGGGAGCTTCACAAAGCGCCCGAGGTGATCCACTAGGAGTCGACTCGGAACCGGTCATTGGGATTCGATTCGAACAGCACTCCCACTTGGCCACCTCTCTCTCTCTCTCTCTCTCTCTCTCTCTCTCTCTCTCTCACACACACACACACGGCATTCGGAAGGTGGACGGTCCACCGAGCGCCGCCGCGGCTTCGATTCAAGTGCACGCACTCGCCTTTGATGTCCGATTGTCGCGCGCGCGGCGCCCAGATCAAAGCGCTGTGACGTGCGGTCAGCTCGCGCGCTGCGCGTGCCGGGATGCTGCGGATGCGCCGTTGATGTCCAGCGGCTGGTTTCTGATGAGCAGACGTGTGTCCTGCAGTGCTGCGCAGTAAACTCACACAATTCACAACCACAACTCCATTTTATTTATCGCTCACAGTCTTCACCGGATCCGCAGCGATGTCGGGATCCCATCAGCATCAGCAGCATCAGCATCAGCATCATCTCGTTGTAGGTAAGAAGCTTTTCACGCATCTGCCGTCTGCATCATTACTTTTGTTGACTGTTGGACAGACTGTCGTCATGATCGGCATCCCAATATGCACTCCGCTGTGCATTATTTGTCTGGTAAATTGTAAATGGTAAATTTTAAATATACATATATATTACTCTCTATTTTTTCTATTTTTTATTGTACTGTTATTGCTACTGACTGCTAAATTTCCTTCGGGATGTATAAAGTATTCTATCTATCTATCTGCACGGCTCACAACAATTCCCATCGAAGCTGAAAACGTGTTTTTAGATTTTAGAAATCTATCCCATGTTTTTTTTTTAATTATTTTTTCTCTTTCGTTGTGTCTACGTCCTCATGAGCCAGACACACAGGGAGGGAATTGCTATCTTTTGTTGTTTTTGGGGTCGGGATGGAAGGCATGGCTCTACTTTCCTGCACTTTTGTTGAAAGGCTGTTATCATCAGGTATAAAAGCTACCAGAATATTACATCACGTTGCATCTGCAGTGCATTTGTGTTTTGAAGCATCCTTCGGGCTTCATAAACACAAAATATCTACACGTTTGGATAGAAAGTCTTGTGAGGGTTCTAATTATAAGGTTCCTATTTGGAGCACAGCTGAATAATAAGGTTATTTAAGGGACACTTTGGAAATAAAAGGAGGACCTGGTCGTACAGAGGGTTTTCCAGCAAACATACTCATGAGGTGAAGGGTTTTTAAGGATTTGAGGAACATTCCAGAACATATGATTGTACCCTTTATTCAAGTACAGTTTTACCAAAACTGTGGAAAGCAGTTTCATGAATGCTTTTAATAATGTTTCCGTGCAACCCGACACGCATGTGTTACATTTTACATTTACACATGGTCATTTATCATATGCTTTGATTTAAAGAGACTCACAAATATCTTAAATTAGTTGGGGGCAGAACACAGGGTTGATACAGCACCCTGGAGCAATGAGGGTTAAGGGTCTTATTCAAGGACCCACATTGGTATCTTTAGTGGACCTGGAAATGGAACGTACAACCTTCATATTGACAGCCCAACACCCGAACCACTGTGCTATCAGGGTATTACGTGAGGTCACCCCCCCCCCACACACACACACACACTGTAAAAGTTGAACACAGGGTTGATACAGCACCTTGGAGCAATGAGGGTTAAGGGGTCTTACTCAAGAACCCATATTGGTAACTTTAGTGGACCTGGGAATGGAACCTACAACCTTCAGATTGATAGCCCATCCTGGCAGGCAGGATGGTGCCCTTTCTGCTGGAGACCAATCTGTTTCTTCATTCATCAATATTTAAAAATCAAAGTGACCCTGACTTTCATCAACTTCCCTCAAAAGTGATATGTGATCCATGGCGCACTCCCGACTTGCTCCTTCCTTCTCCTCCTCCTCGCCAGGCCAAACTGCTGCTACACCCCTCTCTGACCCACAGCGTCTGACAGACAAGGCCTAGTTTTTCCTTGTTTTTTTATTAAATAATTTTAATTTATCAGTTGGTTATAGGCTGTCCTGGGTGTATCTGCCCAGCGCCCGAAACGCTCTCCCCTGGATGGGCATGGGGAACCCCCCCTCCCCCCCACGACCCTAATAGAGGATAAAGTGGAAGATAATGAATAAATAATATAAATTTCAAAAACTGTCCTTTCTTCTCGTCTGAGAGCATAAGATCTGATGTCCAGCCCTCAGATGTGACTGACATCTGCCTCCTGAACGGCGTGTGTGTTTTGACCGCACCGCTCAGACCTCAAATCCAACGATCACGTCGGGACTTGGGTTCTGTCCATGGGCCGTCCGTGGGGAATCGGTGGGGAACGTGTCCCTGCACCGGTCGTGACTCATCCCTGTTCTGCAGACACCCTCACGCTCCACTTCCATTAGAAGCTGGTTTGTCTGTGAAACGAAGCGCCCTGATATCTCTTCTTCTTTTTCCCTCGCAGCCTTTCGACCTCCACCCAGAGAGCAATTCGTCCGTGTAACCGTTTCCCACGTACGCCGGTCCCCCCGTTCATTAAAGCTTTATGGCGGCCGCGGAAGCCTCCGGTGTGGACTGTAATTCTGCGTCCCTGTTCACTCGAGTTCCACCTACACGCCGACGCTGCTGCAACGTCAGCCAGACGATGTGCTGCAGACAGACTCACGATTCGGGTCAGGTGGAATCAGCATTTATCTCGGTGCTGAGCCCCGCTGTGCCAGGTGATTCAGCTCGGAAGCGAGAAACCTGCCTGCATACCGAGAGCAGCTGAGCAGGAGGCGTAGAAATAAAGCAGCTGCGCCTGCGCCTGCGCCTGTATCTGTATAGATATATAAACTTTGTCCACAAAGTTTTATAATTACAGACTGTAGTCCATCTGTTCTCTTTGTTGTTGGTTCTCTGTTTTCTGTTGGTTCTCAGGAGCATCACAGAACAGGTATCATTTGGGTGGTAGATTGTTTATTGTCGGTTCTGCAGTGTCACTGATGTGGTGAGGGGGGGTTTAGTGCAGCAGTGCTGCTGTAGTTTCATTTAAACACCTCAGTCACACTGCTGGGATAGGACTAAAGCACCCACCCAATAACCCCTGCTCTGTGGTGTTACTATTGGGGTTCTGACCATTAGAACAGAGTGCACAGTTTGTACTGTACAACACACACAGATGGACTACAGTCTGGAATTGTAGAACTACAATTCCATCTTTACAGAAAGTGGAACTGGGAACATGGAGAATAAGTGGAGCAAAAAGGGGGTGTGTCCAAACTTCTGACCATTCCATATTATTATTATAATCCCTGATCTTTACCAGACAGGATCTTATTTGACCATCACTCCCGTTCTGTCGTGTATTGTTGCCTCAGTATTTGACGTTATTATATAAATCATATAATATTATTATATTTATATCTATCTTTTTTCCAGAACCAACCACAGAGCTATTGAATTACTGAGCGGGGTAAATCAGGGATACCGTGATGAAGCAGTTTCACTGCCAAACACCAATATCTGAGATTAGATTTGAATTGGATTAAATTAGAATCCAAGAAACCAAACCAGCATCTGAGCTGAAGTCCGAATCGTCATTATCAGTGCAGAGCCATGCGGAATGAGAACCAGCGGGTGCTCTAACAGCGTAAGCGGTGATGCTTTATGATAATGATATAATAATAATAATAATACATTTTATTTATATAGCACTTTTCTCAAGCAAGCCTCAAGCACACATTCTACAACAATTAAAACAATATAGCATTAATAAAATAGTAGAAACACATAAAACATGGGCAGTAACAATAACACAACGTCTAACAGAAGAAGAAAGCAAAATTGAAATACAGCAACAGAAATAAAAACGGCATGTGGAGGTTTAAAAGCAATCCTGAACAGACGAGCTTTGAGGAGTGACGTAAAATTAGGCAGATCAGAGCCGTCACGGCAGCAACAGAAAAGGCTCCATCACCCCAGGTCCGGTGCTCGGTTCTAATGCTGTCGACCAAAGATTTGCATCAGAAGAGCAATTAATTAAACATATTTTAATTTAATTTGAGTAGCTTAGTTATTTATTTCATTTTACAGAAAGGAGACTGCTGTAAGAACGTACATTACATATAATATAGTATGGTACAGTATAGTATAGAACAGTAGTGTACAGTATAGTACAGTTTAGTATAATATGGTACAGTATAGTATAGAACAGTATAGTATAGAACAGTATAGTATAGTATTGTACAATATATTATTGTAGAGTAGTGTATAGTATGGTACAGTATAGGAGTGTAATGTACAGTATAGTACAGTTTAGTATGGTACAGTATAGTATAGTACAGTAATGTACAGTATGGTACAGTTTAGTATGGTACAGTATAGTGTAGGACAGTAGTGTACAGTATAATACAAACCTGAGATGCTTCTAAATCTGTAATCTGTATCTGTAGGAGTGTACAGTATAGTACAGTTTAGTATAGCACAGAATAGTATAGGACAGTAGTGTACAGTATGGTACAGTATAGTATAGTACAGTAATGTACAGTATGGTACAGTTTAGTATGGTACAGTATAGTGTAGGACAGTAGTGTACAGTATAATACAAACCTGAGATGCTTCTATATCTGTTGGAATGCATTCCTCCTTCATTGTCGTTTCTATTTTAACTCCTCAGCTGCCGGTCGGACGGACAGGTGGACTGAGGACAGACATGCTGCAACTTGAATGTTGCATGAAATCAAACCCAAGTAATAAAAGGCACCAGCACCTCAGATGGCAGCTCTTATTCAGACCCACAGATTCTCACAGATTATGAAAGGGAGGGAGGGAGGGGAGCGGTGTTTGCTTTGATGTATAGCGTTTCAGAAAGATCTAAGCAGCTCGGGAGTTTCAGATCCCTGGATTAATCCTAATCCTATGTTTAACTAAAACAGAAAGTATCTGTGCATGGTCTAGAGGCTGATTTAATCCCGGTTTGGGTAACGTAATCTAGATTGAAGTTCACCACTGTATTTTTGTTTCTTATATATATATGTAGGCGGCACGGTGGCTTAGTGGTTAGCACATTCGCCTCTCAGCGCTAGGGATTCCCGGTTCGAATCCCCATCTGGGTGGAGTTTCCATGTTCTCCCCGTGTCTGCGTGGGTTTCCTCCGGGTTCTCCGGTTTCCTCCCACAGTCCAAAAACATGGATCAAGTTAAATGAATTCTCAAAATTGCCCAATTTAGAGTGTGTATGTGTGAGTGAGTGTGTGCCCAGCGATGGATTGGCGCCCTGTCCTGGGTCTATCTGCCCAGCGCCCGAGACGTTCTCCCCTGGATGGGCATGGGGAACCCCCCCGCGACCCTAATAGAGGATAAGCGGAAGATAATGAATGAATGAATATATATATGTATATATATATTTTTTCAGTATTAAACACTAAATGTATTTCCTATAAAATTAATTTTTTCCTTGAAGTCTCTCGAATAAATTAATTGGCTTTAATAATTGGGATTTTAATAAATAATTGGTGCCTCAGTTTTCATCGCCTTCGGAGTTCACTGATTGTGGACGGATCAGCAACAAACACAGAGGTTCCACTGTATTATTATTATTACTATTATTATCATCATCATCATTATACATTTTTTAATTACATTTTTTTTTATTAATAGATGCTGTCAGGTTTTTTCTAAGTCGACCAAGTTACTAATAAATAGATAGTATTTAGATAGTATTTAGTAAAATAGTGTGTCCCCAGAGTATCCTTCAGTTTGGGTGTTTTAGGAATTATGGTCGTCCTTTGAACTCAGTCTTTGTCTGGTGGTGTATACGGTATATTTATATTTATTTCCAGAACTTCACAGATCTTTAGTTTGCGATCTGCAATAAATTACACACACTGGAAGTGAACTTCACAGGTTCTGTTCTGCTGCAGAACTGTTGTAGCAATGTTCTGATTACTCAGCAATTTTATATCCTGTACAAGCTTCCAGGCTCGGTCTCGGGGGAGCTACTCTTCATGCAGCCTACCTGCACGCTGCTGCAAAGTCATGCAGGCGGGCGTGCGCAGGTCAGGTGCGCGCTGGCGTTCGTCTCAGCCGCGCTGCGTGATGCAGTTTGGCTTTAAAACATGACGACTCGGAGTTTTAATGTTTATATGGTGAGTAATAAGGTCCTGAAAGAGCTTCTGCATGTGGAGCTGCATCAGTGGAATCAGAGATTTCAGTTTATTTTATTTATTATTTTTATTTTCAGGTTACAGAATGGATTCTAGTTTGTTCAAATGATTCTCTAGTAAACGACCCGAGGTTTAAACCTTGTATAAAAACATGTCTTGGGTCGAGCATCATTATTTTAAGATACAGAAACAGCTGAGTCTTGTTAACAGAAAGTACCAGAGAGGTGGAGAGAGAGAGCATTTCATCGCTTCCCTCTCTCGACCTGATTCCCGTGGCTGTTGCAGTACGGTTCAGGGTTTAAAGTCGCCATCTGGACGTCTGGACGGACGTCGCGGTCCAGTTTCTGGCGGGTGGATCAAAGCGGGGGAGCAGCTGCGGCCGGCACCCGAACTTCCACAGTGCAGGCTTCTCCTAACGCTGATGCTAATCCCCCCGTGACCTTGTAGTCTAAGTGCAGAAGTGAAGCGGATCGAATGGCAGGTTAAGCCGGCGCGATGAGAGAACCATCTGGGACCCGGGGCCAGCCGAAGCAGGATGCTGGGTAATGCTGGGTGGGTTTGGATGGATGTGGGCGCCTGTTCTGCTACAACTGTACTCGATTGACTGCCATCATGCAGTGACCTATGGGTATGACCTGCGGATAGGGGGCAACACGGTGGAGAAGTGGTCAGCACGTCCACCTCTCAGTGCAGGGGACCCAGGGTCGAATCCCGATCTGGGTGGAGTTTCCAAGTTCACCGGTTTCCTCTCACAATTCATATTTATTATTATTATTATTATTATTATTATTATTATTATTATTAAAATAGAAAATAAAGATGTCCAAAAGTTCATTAATGTAAATCAAAACCAGTAAAAAAAATCTAAACCAGTTAGTTTATTTACTATTTACTGGTTGGCATGTTCTCCTCTCAGCACTAGGGATTCCCGGTTCGAATCCCAATCTGGGTGGAGTTGGCATGTTCTCCCTGTGTCCGCGTGGGTTTCCTCTGGGTTCTCCGGTTTCCTCCCACAGTCCAAAAACATGAATCAAGGTCAATTGAATTCTCCAAATTGCCCCATATAGAGTGTCTGTGTGAGTGAGTGTGTACCCAGCGATAGGTTGGCGCCCTGTCCTGGGTGTATGCCCAGCGCCCGAAACGTTCTCCCCTGGATGGGCATGGGGAAGCCCCCCACGACCCTAATAGAGGATAAAGCGGAAGATCATGTATGGATGAATATATATATATATATATATATATAGTGTATAATTTGATGATTATAAATATAGATGATACTTTTTTACACTAACTAAACTAACGACTTGTATTTTTTAGGTTCCATTCTGGTGCTCCTTGTATTTGTTGAGGTTCTGAATACAAGTCCAACACCCGCACCCCCACCCAGCGTCCTCACGTCCGTTCGGACGGTACTGGACGCTGGACCGAGGAAACGCGATGGCGTGCAGAGGGACTACGATAACCCCACCCTGCCTGGTTCACTGGACAGTTCCCAGGAGAGTTCCGGGCTCTTCGGTGAGGACGGACGGGAGAATAAGGTACCCCGGGCGCTGCGGCTGTGGGGCGATCGAGCCGAGGTCAACTCCAGTCAGGAGGCAGACACTTTGTTGGGTATGTGAAGCATCTCTCAGACTGTTGGAATGACGTTACGTAAGGAAGAACTTTTATGTAACTTTGTGGCATAAAACAATAAAATGAGAGAGAGAGAGAGAGAGAGAGAGAGAGAGAGTTTTTATTGCGTTTTCAGATTTATACCTGTACATATTGAAACGAGACGACGTTCCTGCGGAACCACAGAACAAAAAGTGCAAGACAATACAAACAACACTGTAGATAAACATCCATCCATCCATTATTTTCTGCTTCATCCTCTATTAGGGTCATGGGGGGGTTCCCCATGTCCATCCGGGGGAGAACGTTTCGGGCGCTGGGCAGATACTAGAGCTGTGCGGATCGATACAAATATCAATAATATCGATACCAACGCTGGTATTGGTATTGAACAATACTTGCTTAAAAAGATCAATACTCAAGTTTTGTTGTGCGCACGTCGATTTATATAAGTCTATTCTCTGAGTCTGTAACGCTGATATCACTGTGGCACAGACACACACACACTCAGAAAATTTTGTTTTTAAGTTGTGTTAAGTGATATTTTTTTTACACTCATTTAAGAAAAAATAGAATTGCACTGAAAGGAAGAAAATTCATCATCATCCATCATTATCTCCCGCTTATCCTCTATTAGGGTCGCGGTGGGATTCCCCATGCCCATCCAGGGGAGAACGTCTCGGGCGCTGGGCAGATAGACCCAGGACAGGGCGCCAATCCATCGCTGGGCACACACTCACTCACACACACACTCTAAACGGGGCAATTTTGAGAATTCAATTAACTTGATCCATGTTTTTGGACTGTGGGAGGAAACCGGAGAACCCGGAGGAAACCCACGCAGACACGGGGAGAACATGGAAACTCCACCCAGATGGGGATTCGAACCGGGAATCCCTAGTGCTGAGAGGAGAACGTGCTAACCACTAAGCCACCGTGCTGCCTGGAAGAAAATTCCTTTTTTTATTGTTTTGCATGAGAACAATTCGATTTGAAAAAAAGAAACAAAGAAAGAAAGAACTGTCTAGTGAGGGGAGCATTTTTACTTTATATTTGTATTGTCGTTTCTCTTTTTGTACCTCAAAAATATATTTTTTCCTCACATTAAAGCAAACTTTGTTTTATTGCTGTTCCATTGTTTCTAAACAAAGATGTTTGATTGGGATACATTATTTTGTTGTCACCTACAATGTTTGGCGAAATTCTATACTAGGTCTTTTGGATCAGTGAAGCTTAAATATTAAAAAGTATCGGTATTGGTATCGAATATCGCGATATTGGCCCTGTATTTACTTGGTATCGGATCGATACTAAAATTCTTGGTATCGCACAGCTCTAGCAGATACACCCAGGACAGGACGCCAATCTATCACTGGACACACACTCACACAATTTGGGGCAATTTGGAGAAATCAATTACCTTGATCCATGTTTTTGGACTGTGGGAGGAAACCGTAGAACCCGGAGGAAACCCACGCGGACACAGCGAGAACATGGAAAATCCACCCACATGATTCGAACCTGAATCCCCAGCCCTCAGAGGCAGACGTGCTGACCACTACACCACGGTGCCCCGCCCCATTTCATTATGCCTAGAAGAGTTGTGGGGGGGGTTAGGTTGAGAACGTTTTGGGCGCACACACTCACTTACACAGTTGCACACACTATACAGGGGCAAGTTAGAACAGCCAATTCACCTTGAGTTCATGTTTTTGGACTGTGGGAGGAACCCATGCAGACACGAGGAAAACATGCAAACTCCACCCAGATCGGGATTTTAACCTGGATCCCAAGCGCTGAGAGGAGAACATGCTAAACCACTACACCACCATCCCACCCCATTTCATTATGTCTAGAAGAGTTGTGGGGGGGGTTTAGGTTAAGAACGTTTTGGGTGCTGGGAAGACCCAGGACAGTGTGTCCAGCCATCGCTGGACACTCACTTACACAGATACACACCATTATACAGGGGCAATTTAGAGCAGACACTTCACCTTGAGTTCATGTTTTTGGACTGTGGGAGGAAACCGGAGAACCCGGAGAAAACCCACATGGACACGGGGAGAACATGCAAACTCCACCCAGATCGGGATTCCAACCTGCAGATCTCCAGCGCTGAGAGGCGGAGGTGTCAACCCCTGCGCCACCATCCAAAGGACCTAGCTTCACCCCCCTCCTCGTCCTCATCCCCAAAGTTCCACCTTGTGATGACACGTCTGACGTCGTTATTAGATTGGCGTTCCGAGCTAAACGGAATTGAACCGAATTGGATTATGGATTAGATTCCTCCCTTTAATTAATTTAATGCAATAAGCAATAAAACCCCCATAATCCCCTTTCTCTTTTAGACTAATCCAGTCAGATGGTGCGCCGCCTAAACCGCCGGCGCTCACACACTTCTCTGATTGCCGTCAGAACGGAGACCTGCGCCGCAATCCGTTTAACAGGACTGTAGGATCAGGGTATCGCTCCTGAACACCCCACCCCCCCAACCTCCCACCAACCGCCCATCCAGGGGAGAACATCTCAGGCGCTGGGCAGATACACCCAGGACAGGACACCGATCTATTGCTGAACACACACTCACTCACACAGACACACTCTATATGGGGCAATTTCATTAATTTGTCCATTCATTATCTTCCGCTTTATCCTCTATTTGGGTCACGGGGGGGGTTCCCCATGCCCATCCAGGGGAGAACGTTTCGGGCGCTGGACAGATACACCCAGGACAGGACGCCAATCCATCACTGGACACACACTCACTCACACAGACACACTCCATATGGGGCAATTTCATTCATTCATTCATTCATTATCTTCCACTTTATCCTCTATTAGGGTCGCGGAGGGGGTGGTTCCCCATACCCATCGAAGGGAGAACGTTTCGGGCGCTGGGCAGATACACTCCTTTCATCCTTTCATCCCTCTCTTCTTCCTCTTTACTGTCTTTCTTTAATCTTCTCCATCTCCATCCCATTCAATCTTTCTTCACTCCCTCCA
>JAFMOD010000574.1:163472-184808 GCA_019802435.1 Corydoras maculifer | reverse complement strand
ATATGGGGCAATTTCATTCATTCATTCATTCATTATCTTCCACTTTATCCTCTATTAGGGTCGCGGAGGGGGTGGTTCCCCATACCCATCGAAGGGAGAACGTTTCGGGCGCTGGGCAGATACACTCCTTTCATCCTTTCATCCCTCTCTTCTTCCTCTTTACTGTCTTTCTTTAATCTTCTCCATCTCCATCCCATTCAATCTTTCTTCACTCCCTCCATCCTTCCTGCTTCCCTCCATCTTCCGTTTTTCCATTCATCTCTTCATCTCCTCTTCCTTTCATTCTTTCTTTCCTTTTTTTGAACTTTAGTTCTCGTTTTCTGTTATCAGCTCATCCTTCTTCTCTCTTTTCTGCTTATATTTTGCCTTCCATTCTTTCTTCTCTTCATCTTCTTTTCCTCTTCCGTCCATATTCTTGTGTCTTCATTCTCTTTCTTCTATATTTTTGCTCTTTTTTTTGTATTTCTTCTGTGTTCTGAATTTAAATCTCTTTTCTCTGTAGGGTCTCTGTATTATAGATCTACCGTAACGCCGCTCTTTGGCGCTCTGATGAGGATTATTTTTTGTAATAACTTTGTGTTGTTGAATCTTTAATATCGAGAGCGAGACGTCTCGTCTTTGTTTCAGTATGATGGATAGAGAAATCTAAATCCTGCCTTATTCCCTCTCACTCCATCCGAGCTGTCAGTAAACACTGTTTCCATAACGATGCTGTTAGCCTGGTGTCGCTGGAATAATGGTAAACAGAGCGAGTGTGTGTGTGTGTGTGTGTGTCAGGAACCGGCTTCACCGCAGTGCAGAATGTTCCTGCTGGAACCGAACCCTGAAGAGAACAGACTTTTAAATATGCTGTTCCTCTTTTTATATCAGGCGGCACGGTGGCTTAGTGGTTTAGCATGTTCTCCTCTCAGCTCTAGGGATTCTTGGTTCGAATCCTAATCTGGTTGGAGTTTGCATGTTCTCCCTGTGTCCTTGTGGGTTTCCTCCGGGTTCTCCGGTTTCCTCCCACAGTCCAAAAACATGGAACAAGGTCAATTGAGTTTTCCAAATTGCCCCATATAGAGTGTGTTTGTGTGAGTGAGTGTGTGCTCAGTGATAGATTGGCACCCTGTCCTGAGTCTATCTGCCCAGCACCCGAGACGTTCTCCCCTGGATGGGCATGGGGAACCCCCACGCGACCCTAATAGAGGATAAAGCGGAAGATAATGGATGGATGTTTTTATATCATCAACATAAACGTATAGACTCGGTTTCAGAGTTCTTTGGGTTCGTCGTCATGGTTACGATCTCTGTCCACTTTCAGGGTTCGACCCGTCCTCGGCCCGGCCGCTGTCTCTAACCCTCCGTCAGGAACACAAGACGGAACCCAATGCCTCCTCGGCTCTCTCCACCCTGGACGCTGAGACCCTGGAGCCGGGTGACGTGGAGGCCAGTGGTTTCCCAGTACACTCCTCCTCCTCCTCCTCCTCCTCCTCCTCACTGTCGACCACGGCAGACCCCCCGCTGACCCACTCCTCCATCGTCAGGTCCTCGAAAGCCACACTCGCCCCCGAGAGCCCGTCCATAACCGAGGAAGACTTTGATGAAGGTAAAGGGCACCTCCTTACCCAGGCTCCCACCGTTCCAGAAACTGGGGCCTTTCCCAGCCACGTCCCCCTCCAGCCCAATGACTCCACCCAGGACGAGTCAGAGGAGCGGGACGGAAATGGCGACGTCATGGCTTTTCCCACTGAGGTCGATGGGGAGGAGGTGGATGTTTGGAAAGCACCCTCATCTGCGGATTCGGACACGCCCATCGTGGCCTTCACTGAGACCGGCTGGCACGAGGGCCGGGAGGACGAGGAGGACGACGATGTGGAGCTTCGTCATGGGGGGACGGAGTACTTCTCGGAGGCCGACTCGCATGACTCTCAGGAGGGCCTACAGGTGGAGGAATCTCATTAGAACTCTTATTCATCTCACTTTTTAGAACCCCACCCAGTCGTCGGTTCCGTCTGTCTGCATGAAACTACATGTCCCTGTGTCTCACGGTTCTGCGTCCGTGTAGGTGATCTGCGTTGACTGGAATGACCTGGCTGGAAAAGGATACGTCGTCCTCAACATGTCCCAGAATTATGATTGCGTGAGTTTGCCATTTTTTTATTTGTAACATTAATCCATCCATCCATCCATTATCCTCCACTTTATCTTCTACTAGAGTAGCTGGGGAGGGGGGGGTTCCCCATGCCCATCCAGTGGAGAACGTTTCGGGCGCTGGGCAGATACACCCGGGACAGGGGGGCAATCTATCACTGGACACACACTCACCCACACAGACACACTCTATATGGGGCAATTTGGAGAATACAATTGACCTTGATCCATGTTTTTGGACTGTGGGAGGAAATCGGAGAACCCGGAGGAAACCCACACGGACACGGGGAGAACATGGAAACTTCACCCAGATTGGGATTCGAACCGAGAATCCCTAGTGCTGAGAGGAGAATATACTAAACCACTAAGCGCCTAGAATCAGAATCCATCCATCCATTATCTTCTGCTTTATCCTCTACTAGGGTTGCGGGGGGGGGTTCCCCATGCCCATTCAGGGGAGAACGCTTCGGGCGCTGGGCAGATAGACCCAGGACACCCAGCCACTTTATCGCTGGACACACACTCATCCAGACACACACACACTCTATATGGGGCAATTTGAAGAATTCAATTGACCTTGATCCCTGGTTTTGGACTGTGGGAGGAAACCGGAGAACCCGGAGGAAACCCACATGGAGACGGGGAGAACATGCAAACTCCACCCAGATTGGGATTCGAACCAGGAATCCCCAGCGCTGAGAGGAGAACATGCCAAACCACTAAGCCCCCAGAATCAGAATACTTTATTAATTTAATTTATTAATTAAAATTGCAGAATTTAAACTAATTGCAGAATAAACACAGAACACGGACAATCCGTTTCCTAATAACTCGGTGTATCTAATAAAGTGGCCGCTGAGGGCAAGCCTTATGAAGTCTGTATGAAGGTTGCCCCCCGGTCGGATGCGGCCGTCTTCACACTTGTCACCATCGTTAAACATTAATGGGAATCTGTGCAGAACGTCATTAAAGATCAAAGGAATGTGTTCGCACTACGGAATTTTCCGACATCCCATAATAAGCCCTCCGTGATTTGGGGGGTGTGTGATTGCGGATCAGAGCTCTGTTTAAGAAACGACGTTCAACGATTAAATCTCTGTTTAAATACATTTTCATTCTCTGCATTGAGACTCGCTATAATGGAGACGTTATTTGTTGGTTTTCAGCCAAATGAATGTGTCAGCACTTTCCGGGAGGCGCTCACGCTCCCCGAAGCTTCACCCCCCAAAACCACAGAGACACTACAAACATCTGGGCAGTAAATACAGCTGTGAGAGGGAACCAGCTGCCAACATCACAAATTCATTTAACGACTCCTTCCAGGAGGCGGCACGTTGGCTTAGTGTTTAGCATGTTCTCCTCTCAGCACTAGGGACTCTCGGTTCGAATCCCAATCTGGATGGAGTTTCCATGTTCTCCCTGTGTCTGCGTGGGTTTCCTCCGGGTTCTCCGGTTTCCTCCCACAGTCCAAAACCAGGGATCAAGGTCAATTGAGTTCTCCAAATTGCCCCATATAGAGTGTGTTTATGTAAGTGAGTGTGTGCCCAGTGATAGATTGGCGCCCTGTCCTGGGTGTATCTGCCCAGCGCCCGAAACGGGGTTCCCCAAGTCCATCCAGGGGAGAACGTTTCGAGCACTGGGCAGATACACCCAGGACAGGACGTTCTCCTCTCAGCACTAGGGATTCCCGGTTCGAATCCCAATCTGGGTGGCCCCATGTCTGCGTGGGTTTCCTCCAGGTTCTCCAGTTTCCTCCCACAGTCCAAAAACATGGATCAGGTCAATTGAATTCTCCAAATTGCCACATATAGAGTGTGTTTGTGTGAGTGAGTGTGTGCCCAGTGATAGATTGGCGTCCTGTCCTGGGTCTATCTGCTTAGCGCCCAAAACGTTCTCCCCTTGATGGACATTGGGAACCCCCCCGCAACCCTAATATAGGATAAAGCGGAAGATAATGGATAGATGAAGTATTCGGATTCTGATTAAAGTTGGATCAGACGCAGCAGTGCTGCTGGCCTCTTCAAACACTGTGTCCAGCCACCGTGACCGTTTATCTAATTGCTCCACCCACTAGATATAATATCAGAGGTGGCTAAATATTTTGGGTTCAAACCAGCTCAGCGGGGGTCTGCAGTGAGATAGATGGTAGGAACAATGTTAATAAATAAAGTGGCCGGTGAGTGGGTATATATATAGATATCAGCCGTACTTATCTGCAGTGGCAGCAGTTCTGCGCCAGCAATAGCTCACATTCCCTTTAATCACACACCCTGTCAATGCCACTGCAGCAGGCAGGCCACAAGACACCTGCACACACACACACACACACACACACACACACACACACCTCCTTCCTCAGCCAAACAGCAAAGCTCAAGAGATGCTTGCCCATCGTCATGGCAACTGCTGAAAGGCATGTAATTTCGATCGGTGCGACATTGGGCATTGGCACGCCGGCAGCTGTGTCCCGAACTCGCTGGCATGCACCCGTCGGATGATCTGTAGGATAATCTGCAGGATTACGAAAATCAAGCCCGCGCTAAAAAATCATCATCGCGATCAGCTTCAGAGTGTGGAGACGCATTCGGCTCGATGGACGTTGCGCTGCTTCCGCAGGACGGCTCAGGAGCTCAGGGATGAATTACAAACACAAAGATCTGATCAGTCAGGCGACAGACGCATGAGTGACACGAGTTCTGTATTGTTTATTTATATTCATCCATTATCTTCCGCTTTTTCCTATATTAGGGTTCTCCATGCCCATCCAGGGGAGAACGTTTCGGGCGCTGGGCAGATACACCCAGGACAGGACACCCATCTATCACTGAACACGCACTCACTCACACAGACACACTCTATATGGGGCAATTTGGAGAACTCAATTGACCTTGATCCATGTTTTTTGGTCGGAGGAAACCGGAGAACCCAGAGGAAACCCACGCGGACTCGGGGAGAACATGCAGACTCCACCCAGATTGGGATTCGAATCAGGAATCCCTAGCGCTGAGAGAAGAACATGCTAAACCACTAAGACACCATGCTGCATATTGCATATATATATATATATATATATATATATATATATATATATATATATATAAATTAAGTACATTTCTATATATTGTGTGTGATTGTGTGTTGGCGTTTGTACCAGTGTGTGTGTGTGTGTGTGTGTGTATGTGTGTTTGTATGCTTGTGTGTGTACAAACTTTGTCTTGTGTGTGCCTATGAATAAGTACAGTATGTGTGTGTTACATTATTGTTAGTGTAAGGTGATGCATACAGTATACGTGTGTGTGTGTGTGTGTGTGTGTGTGTGTGTGTGTGTGTGTTACAGGATGAGTTTCGTGAGGAGTCTGGGTACAGGTTATTGGAGATTCTGGATTCCACGTTCTCCAGGCAGATGAACGGACCTCAGGCCTCGTGGCTCATCTCACTCAGCAAGCCCAGCAAACAGGAGCGCCAGCTTCTCATGACCCTCACTAACGACCAAGGTAACGTCCCATAATTCCTCTTTATTTCACCTTAAAACCCTAATCTGCATATCAGTGTGTTTGGAAACTGGGTTATGTATATATATATATATATATATATATATATATATAAACAGATTATATTTAAAGAAAAGTCTTTATTGCCGTTAACATTGTGGTATAAAAACACTGGAAGTAGGTACTATGACTGAAGTACCCTTGGGCAGGGCACCTAACCCCAATTGCTCCTCGGATGCTTGGATGCTCGGATGGTTCAGTCCTCTGTGTTTTAAGCAAAATAGATCACTTTATCACTTTCAATAGAAGAGAATGGACATTAAATACTGCCTTGGGGGTCCAGGGCCCCTTGATTAACCCACCGAAGGCCTCAGGAGTAAATAGGTTACAGCAGGGATGCTTAATATGTCAATGGAAGGTGTGTCAGGTCGATCGCAATGGAGGTTTGAGAAAGAAAAGCTTTTATCACGTATCAGCGCCTTTTTTACAGCACAGTATCGGAAGTGCTTATACACACACACACACACACACACACATTCACACACAATGTGATTCATTCTAAATCGCGATCTCTATCATTCTGCAAGCGAGCGGTCTGCCCCCCCCCCCTCTCTCGCTGTTTTCAAAACCGGCATGTGGCCACGCCTCCGAGCCTAAATCAGAAGCACTACCTCGAGAATCATATACATTATAAAGTTTTTTGTTTGTGTTTTTACACTTTATTTGACTGACAAGACGAGTGAAGCTAACATGATGAGTGTAAACAGCTTTCAATATAAAAGCTTAAAAAAATAGAGATTGACCCCGGTAGATCTCGATGACCTGTCCAATGGAAAAGTAGATCTTGGGCCAGAAAAGTGTGGGCACCCCTGGGTTACAGCATTTCAACAACAAAAAAAAAAAACAATATATAAAATATGTTTACTTGCCGTGACGAGAAAATGCTGCGCAAAGCAATTAAACAAATGAAAAAGCAGACGGCAGAAATGCTGCAGGAGGGTAAGTGCTCCCTAAATAAAGCGCTGTTCAGTTATAAATGATCAGTTATCGCTGACTGACGCTTTAATAACATAGCGCTGAGATGCGTTTGAAGATTAATTTCTTCGTTAAATTATAAACGCAGACTTTAAAGGTGAAGCTGAAGCCAGAGATTTGAAATGTTCTCTCATCTCTGCAGGGGTCATTGCTACTAAAGACGTGCTCGCCATGTTGGCAGATGTGAGAAGAAGCCTGAATGAGGTAGGACCATCCGAACCCAACGATGAAGATTGGTTCTTAATGATGATGATAATAATAATAATATTAATAATAATAATAATAATAGGGCGGCACTGTGGCTTAGTGTTTTGGTATGTTCTCCTCTCAGCACTAGGGATTCCCGGTTCGAATCCCAATCTGGGTAGAGTTTGTATGTTCTCCCCGTGTCCGCGTGGGTTTCCTCCGGGTTCTCCGGTTTCCTCCCACAGTCCAAAAACATGGATCAATGTCAATTGAGTTCTCCAAATTGCCCCATATAGAGTGTGTCTGTGTGAGTATGTAAGTGTCCAGTGATAGATTGGCGTCCTGTCCTGGGTGTATCTGCCCGGCGCCGGAAACGTCCTCCCCTGGATGGGCATGGGGAACAACCCCCCCCCCAAATGCCCCATATAGAGTGTGTTTGTAAGTCTGAGTAAGTGTGTGTCCAGTGATAGATTGGTATCCTGTCCTGGGTGTATCTGCCCAGCGCCCGAAACGTTCTCCCCTGGATGGGCATGGGGAACCCCCCCCCCCCACAACCCTTATAAAGGATAAAGGGGAAGATAATGGATGGATGTGTGTGTGTGTGTCTGTGAGTGAGTGTAGGCATGGGAAACAACCCCCCCCCCCAAAAAGCCCCATATAGAGTGTGTGTGTGTGTCTGAGTAAGTGTGTGTCCAGTGATAGATTGGTATCCTGTCCTGGGTGATTCTGCCCAGCGCCCGAAACGTTCTCCCCTGGATGGGCATGGGGAACCCCGCCCCCCCAAAATGCCCCAAAATAAAGGATAAAGTGGAAGATAATAGATGGATGTGTAATAATAATAATAATAATAATAATAATAATAATAATGGCGGCACGGTGGCTTAGTGGTTAGCACATTCGCCTCTCAGCGCTAGGGATTCCCGGTTCGAATCCCCATCTGGGTGGAGTTTCCATGTTCTCCCCGTGTCTGCGTGGGTTTCCTCCAGGTTCTCCGGTTTCCTCCCACAGTCCAAAAACATGGATCAAGTTAATTGAATTCTCAAAATTGCCCAATTTAGAGTGTGTGTGTGTGAGTGAGTGTGTGCCCAGCGATGGATTGGCGCCCTGTCCTGGGTCTATCTGCCCAGCGCCCGAGACGTTCTCCCCTGGATGGGCATGGGGAACCCCACCGCGACCCTAATAGAGGATAAGCGGGAGATAATGAATGAATGAATGAATGAATAATAATAATGGATTATGGCCACATTTAGATCGGAATACAGAACTTCTCCAGCGTGAGTACATGTCACTCCAGACCGAGCCAGACTCACGGCGACTACGGCAAACTGTTTGTGGTGCTGGTGATCATCGGCTCGGTGTGTGTGATCATCATCGCCTCTGGGCTCATCTACATCTGCTGGCAAAGACGCCTGCCTAAGATGAAGAGCATGGTGAGTGAGTAATACTCTCACACACACACACACACACACACACACACACACACACACAGTAAAGTTATGATAGTGGTTGGCATGTTCTCCTCTCAGCGCTGGGGATTCCCGGTTCGAATCCCAATCTGGGTGGAGTTTCCATGTTCTCCCCGTGTCCACATGGGTATTCTCTGGCTTCCTCCCACAGTCCCAAAACATGGATTCAAGGTGAATTGGCTGTCCTAAATTGCCCCTATATAGTGTGTGTGTCTGTCTGAGTGAGTGTGTGTCCAGCTATAGGCTGGTGTCTTGTCCTGGGTGTATCTGCCCAGCGCCCGAAACCTTCTCTTCTTAATGGGCATGGGGAACCACCTAACACCCCCCCTGACCCTAATACAGGATTAGGTGGAAGATAATTAAGAATTATGGATTTTAGTCCAAACACATGCAAATCCATATACTGTAACATACTTCTGGTTCAGATGTGTCACTGCTATGGGGGTTGTATCATCCCCATGTTAAAAATCCTTTTTGACGTCTCTCTAGTCTTCATATTGCAGTCTAAGGATGTCCAGTGTACTATCTTGTATTTATTTCTTTATTATTATTATTATTATTATTATTATTTTTTGTATTTATTTGTTTATTATATTATGTTAGGGCGGCACGGTGGCTTAGTGGTTAGCACGTTCCCAGTTCGAATCCCAATCTGGGTGGAGTTTCCATGTTCTCCCCGTGTCCGTGTGGGTTTCCTCCGGGTTCTCCAGTTTCCTCCCACAGTCCAAAAACATGGATCAGGTCAAATGAGTTTTCCAAATTGCCCCATATAGAGAGTGTATGTGTTTGTGTGAGTGAGTGTGCCCAGTGATAGATTGGCGCCCTGTCCTGGGTGTATATGCCCAGCGTCTGAGACGTTCTCCCCCCCCCCTTCCCCCCCCCGGGACCCTAATATAGGATAAAGCGGAAGATAATGGATGGATGGATATATTATGTTATTGTTTATTATTATTTTGTGTGTTGTTTTTATATTATTTATATCATTCTAGTACCTCTGATCATTATTTTTTTATGTATATATTTATATTTATAATATATTTATGTCTTTTGTGTTGTGGTTTAATGTTCAAAACCAATAAAATCCTCTTTGGCCCTGTGTGCCAAATATGGACATTGCCAACCATTCATAACCAACGATGGTTATGAAATAGTAACGTCTCAGTGGTCTGTTGAGTCTCATACAGAGCTGAGGTGAAGGTCACACCCTGGGACTGATCGCAAAGTCCATGATACTAAATCTTAGTTTTGTATTCCCCCCTCCCCAGTCACGAGGAGAGGAGCTCCATTTCGTGGAGAACGGTTGCCATGACAACCCTACATTGGACGTGACGAGTGATGGCCAGCCGGAAGCGCAGGAGAAGAAGCACAGTGCCAACGGCGTGCCCACGGGCACCGGGGCCTGGCAGGGGGTGGCCGAGAAGTCCGGCAAGGAGGAGGAAGACAATCAGGAGGAGGACACCCACCTGTGAGCGCCAAGGCGTGTCGAATGGGGAAGGCTATTCCATCAAGGCAGAGAACACCACAGCTTCCTTCAACCATCTGCTTAATATTTAAAGCGACCGTCTCCTGGCTCGTATGGTCTTTCATTTGTCTGCACCAGCGACGGCACGGTTAGGACGAACTGCCAAGTGCTTTTACCTTCGATCATTGTGGGTTGTGGTTGATTTGTTTGAAATTGCAGGCACAGGGGGACGTTTGAAAATCCTTCCAGCCGTCTCCACCGACGTATTAATTATCCGCTGCCAATGAGAAACCTGCTTTTTTGCGCTCGCTGAGAAATTAAACTTGCCAAATTTCCAATAACTTGCACTGCTAGAACTCAAAGTGATAATAGCGTATTAAAGGTGCAGTATGTAAGTTTAGCTATGGGGTTTAGCTCTACACATTTGCTTTCTTTATTACAAAAGTGTCCCAACTTGTGGGTTGGGGTCAGTGTACAGGGTAAAACATGATGGCAATGAGGGTTAAAGGCCTTGCTCAACCCCCTAACTCTAACCCCCAGCCTTCAGATTAATTGTCACAAACCCCTACCACTGAGCTACTACTTCATGTTGATTTACCCTTATATGCCTTTAAGGACAAGTCCTTTCTAAAACACTCTATATCTATTGTTCTTGTTCCCCAGAACCCGTGTTCTTCCTTTTGCTGCAGTCAGGTGAGACAGGGGGCTTAAACTGCATCCTCCAAAACTTCTAAGTACTAGTGCCACTGGTAAAGCAATGTGCAATGCACCTTTAATGCAGCAAAGGATGAATGTTTTTCACCTTCGTAACACAAGTTAGCCGTCTTTAAGACGACTCAACCACTTGCATTTCTACTTTCAGCCAGCAGAGGGTGCAAACAATTACAAACTGCTCCTTTAATGTAGCTTGCCGAGTACAGAGTGCTGTATTCTATCTTCTATGGATGCATCTACTTACACCGTCTAAAGCCGCACAGTGTGTGTACCGTGACGAGTCGACGCTTTAAACGCCTTGCTCTTTATTTGCCCGCTGGAATGGTCACGCTAACGTTTCTCGACGTCCTTCATTTTCAGCGTCACAGCTAGGGAACCCATTAAACGTATGTCCCGTAGGAATGCACTATTGAGGGTCCGTGGGTAGAACATGACATTCAGCTTGGTAATCAGTTTTTCTTTTCTTTTTAAAGTACAGTGCATTTAATAAGAAAGAGCTGAATGTTACAGTTTGACTCTCATCAGAGTTCACATATTCACATTTCATTTTAGTAATCGCAGTGGTTTACAGTGCAGTCAACTCACCGTATGCTATTAAACACCTTAACTGCTCACACTTCGCATAGCCCTTATTACAGTACCGTGGATTTGGTTACGTCTCCGTTGAGAGTGGAACCGTTTTGCGTTGGCACTTTGGACGACGGATCCACTGAATCAGAGACTTGCTTTGTCCTGTATTTTTGTTTTTATATAAACATTCATTCATTCATTCATTATCTTCCGCTTCATCCTATATTAGGGTCGCTGGGCACACACTCACTCACACAGACACACTCTATATGGGGCAATTTGGAGAACTCAATTGACTTGATCCATGTTTTTGGACTGTGGATACAGGCAGAACATGGAAACTCCACCCCGATGGAGATTCGAACCGGGAATCCCTAGCGCTGAGAGGAGAACATGCTAAACCACTAAGCCACCATGCCGCCACACTACATAAACATTAGATATTTAAATAAAACCAAAGCAGCCTTAGAGAAACATGAAAAGCCCAGTGTGCCGTATATTCCATACTAAATAGTGTAACATGAAAAAATGTCTATAACAACAATTTTACTATCATAAAAAAACTGATTACACCAACGTGCCGCCCCCCTCAAGTAATATTTAATCCTAAAAATCTATTAGATAAGTGATACAGTGATCTATTTAGCTCACAATGAGTACACACAGAGGAATTTGTCCTCCACATATAACACACACACACACACACACACACACACACACACACACAGAGTGAAGTGAGCTCACGTGCCCCGAGCATCCTGCAGCTCAGCCAGGGAGCATTTGGGGTTAGGTGCCTTGTTTCAAGCCGTATTACTTGGTGGGACCCAGGATAAAACCGGGACATTCAGGTCGCAAGGCCATAAGCCTACAACTGCCCCACTCTGGTCAAGGTAGCAATCCAATCCAAACGTGAGTCTAGAGGTTAAGCTCAACTGATTTCAACAACATAAGAATAAGGTTTCCTCTGGGTTCTCTAGTGTCCTCCCACAGTCTAAAAACATGAATCAAGGTCAATTGAGTTCTCCAAATTACCCCATATAGATGTGTGTGTGAGTGAGAGTGTGCCCAGCGATAGATTGGCAGCCTGTCCTGGGTGTATCTGCCCAGTGCACAAAACGTTCTCCCCTGGATGAGCATGTGGAACCCCTCTGTGACCCTAGTAGAGGATAAAGCAGAAGATAATGGATGGCTGGATGTTTGACCCATTGTAGGTGAGATAGTGTATGTGGTGGTTGCCATCTTAGGCCCGGCATCTTCTCAGTCGCAGTGAGGTCCACCCATAGGGTACGTTTCTGCTGGAGGGACATGTCTAGAGAAGAGTCATCATTGAGAAGAAGCAAATTTGGAGAATTGTGGAATCCTAACCCTAAGCATATCACCCAAGGACTGAGATAATTTGTTCCCAAAATATGGTAACATTTGGACATTCCCAATACCTGTGCATATAAGATCCAGGTGTGCCGAGTTGGCATAAGTCACAGTTAGGAGATGTAGTAGGCGTCATGGCGCCCCGCCTTCCAGGATTGGGAATCATCCTATGGACAAATTTATGATTTATTAATTGATGATCTGGGTTTTTTGACGTGCAGCGAAGATCTAATCATCATTTATATTTATCAAATCCCTATACCATCCATCCATCCTTTATCTTCTGCTTTATCCTCTATTAGGGTCACGGGGGGGTCCCCATGCCCATCCAGGGGAGAACGTCTTGGGCGCTGGGCAGATAGACCCAGGACAGGGGGGCAATCTATCGCTATCCCTATCCCTATACCATGCAGGTTTTATTGCTAATGGTCTACTGTTTATTTATTTTATATTTGCCCCGTTTTTAATTTGGAAACGATCATGCTCAGTGTGTAAGAAAGGAAACGTTTGAAAGAAAATACAAAGCATTCGAAGGTGTTCATTTTATTGTTCGTGAAGGAAAGAATCTCATAAATCTCATAGCGCCCCCCAGTGGTTTGTCTGAACGTGTTTATTAATCAAAACAAGGCCTGAACTCGATAAACTACAAAACCAATGCAGAAAGCAGAAAGCTTGAGAAGCCCAAACATCATAGTGAGTAACGATTGTTTAAACGTTCGGACAAAAATACCACATATTATCAGCACATCTCACACTTCTGAATACATTTTGCTGTTATTGTGATGAAAGACGAGCCATTTGCAATTTAAATCAGTTAAAATTAAAATATTAAAGCAACAGTGAACCAATCCCTTTCTAAAACAAAGATGCTAATGCTGCACCTCAGTTCTTGAAAAGGTTCTTATAAAAGCCAATATATTCATAAATATGATGTCACGTGGAAATAAATGGTTTATTTGATGTACATTAAGATGCGTCCTCTTTAAATTTGAATAAAACATGAATTAGAAGCAGGTTTATTTGTCACATACGTAGATATACATGGTACAGCCAGCAGTGAAATTCTTTCCTGACTTCTCCACATAAAGTTAAATTTGTTTAAAAAGATAAGAAAAATAGACTAAAGATCAAATTAAAAAAAAATAAAATTGAACTATGTATGTAACTATATGGCAGCACGGTGGCTTAGTGGTTGACATGTTCTCCTCTCAGCTCTAGGGATTCCCGGTTCGAATCCCAATCTGGGTGGAGTTTCCATGTTCTCCCCGTGTCCGCGTGGGTTTCCTCCGGGTTCTCCAGTTTCCTACCACAGTCCAAAAACATGGATCAGGTCAATTGACTTCTCCAAATTGCCTCATATAGAGTGTGTGTGTGTGTGAGTGAGTGTGTGTCCAGAGATAGATTGGCGTCCTGTCCTGGGTGTATCTGCCCAGCGCCCGAAACGTTCTCCCCTGGATGGGCATGGGGAACCCCTCCGCAACCCTAATAGAGGATAAAGCGGAAGATAATTAATGAATGAATGAATAAATGAATGAATGAAACTATATGCAAATCAGTGACAAATTTGCTGAGTCACCCTAAACCTAGGTTAATACCACAACCACACTTTTGGAAGTAGTATTGTAGCTTTAAGGAAGAATGCTTTAAACCAAGTTCAAACATTTAATATTTTATATTTATATATATTTTATTGACTTTTTACTTGTTTTTAAATTTATTTTCTTTTTTATTTTATTATTTTTAAGTAACAGCCATTCATTTTGAGTTTACTTGAGTAATAAGGGCTATGTGAACATGCGTTACTGTTTATTGTGCGTTGAGGGAACCGGTTCTCAGTATCTACTCTGTATCACGGTGACAGTTTGTATGTTAACTAATGTTAAGTGCATGATTCCGTTATTGTGACATTGACCCCAAGCCCATATTGGGGGGTCGACAGCATTGAACCGATCCTTACGGTGGTTGTTGCAAACCTAGATGTCTTGGATAGTTCACTATATCTGTACACTGTATGCTATGTACCTGCATTGTTAAAAAAAACTAACAAAAAAAACAAACCGCAGACTGATTACATTATAGAGGCTGATATTGATAATCGTAGAGTAAGCATAGCATCATTTTGTATTCTCCAGTACCTGTACAGTTACGAGAGCTGATTGCAAATTGCACTATTTCATTTTGATGTTGACTGCTTTGTATGGAGTCGCTCTCGGTTCGCTTTGTATGGAACTTTGTATGAAGAACTATGTGTTATTAAATGTGACTTTAGGGTTTTAAAATGCAAGACAATAAATGGTCAATAAAAAAAACCCTAAATGGTATGATGTTGGGCCGGCAGGATGGTTTAGCATGTTCTTCTCTCAGCTCTAGGGATTCCCGGTTCAAATCCCCATCTGGGTGGAGTTTCCAGGTTCTCCCCGTGTCCGTGTGGGTTTCCTCCGGGTTCTCCGGTTTCCTCCCACAGTCCAAAATCATGGATCAAGGTAAAAAGGTGTGTTTGTGTGTGTGTTTGAGTGAGTGTGTAGACACTAGACTCTAACTACATTAACATTTGGTCATTTATTGGACGCTTTTATCCAAAGCGACTTACAAGGTGAGCACAGGGTTATGGATTTGAACCCACAACCTTCAGATTGAGAACCCAACGCCCTAACCACTGAGCTACTATCCCCCTCTGACAAGGATAAGTACATCAGTGTATACCCAAATAAAATACACACACAGAGTGGACCCATGCTTGGTTTATTCTGCATTAAAATCTTTCCTTTAATGATGACAGAGTAAAATATGACAGATTTGATATAAGACTATATAAATGGGCTACATCTCCAGTGAACAGACAAGCGTTTAGGTCATATTCAAACATGCCATGATCATCTGCTCTATGACGACGATGTGTCAGGACCGTTTGTGTGAAGCTGCACGCATTCGACGCATTACAAATGTTCAGACTGCCTTTCCTACCGTGAACATGCTGCTAAAACAAAGCCGACACCACAATGAAAAGCGTTCTAGTCAGTGATGTTAATCAAAGTAGTAGTTCTGTATGAAGATGCTGTCCAGGCCTTTGAAGACGGGCGTGTAGTTATAGATCAGCGCCTTCTCCTCCTCGCTCTTAGTGGGAAAGTGATGCTGGCTTTTCATAGCTGTAAATACAGAAAATGATCAGAAGCCCGGCAGAGTCGGGCAGTAAGCCCTACCACTGATCTCAGAACTTTTCAGCCGCCATTCCAAGTCTCTCATAAGTGAGAGAACGTGCAGAACCCTCTTCGTCGTAACGTTCCACTTTCGTTTAAAGCGGTGGTCTAGACGTCAAACTCAACTAACCTTCGGAGACGAAGAAGCTCGCCGTGTAGAAGGAAGCTCTAACGGCTGAGACCGTGTGCACCATGCCGGGTTTGTCGACCCACTCGAACTGGCTTTTCTCAGGGTGCCACTGAACGGCGTAGAACGGGTAGCGATAAGCTGCGATAAAAGGATTAGAACCAAGCTATTAACTTGAGCTTAGACTCAGGGTTCATAATAATTAATGTCCTGGTCAATTCTAATTTAAGAATGTGATTAATTTTTACAACTTTATAAAAGAAGGAGGCACAGTGGCTTAGTGGTCAACATGTTCTCCTCTCAGTGCTGGGGATTTCAGGTTCGAATCCCAATCTGGGTGGAGTTTCCATGTTCTCTCCATGTCCACCTAGGTTTCCTTCTGGGTTCTCTGGTTTCCCACATTCCAAAAACTCAGATTCGAAGTAAATTGAATGCTCTCAATTGCCCCATATAGTGTGTGTGTGTGTGTGTTTAAATGTGCCCAGCAATAGATAGTGTGCCTTGTCATGGGTGTATCTGCCCAGCACCCAAAACATTCTTCCCTGAATGGGCATGGGGAACGACCCAAGTAGAGGATTAAGCTAGATAATGAATAAATTAATTTTAAAAGGTATCATTTAGGAAACAATTCATTTTATAGACTTATGGTGTTGGGCTATTAACTCAAAAGTTGGGGGTCTAAACCAATGTGGGTTCTTGTGCATGGTCACTAACCCTCATCACTCCAGGGGGGCTGCATCATGGCTGACCCTGTGCTCTGACCACAACCATCATTACAATTTTATTTATTTAACTATTGTCTTTCTGTAGGGGGCACCATGCTAGTTACCCCCATATATTGATTTTCTAGTTACATCCTTCTTTTAAAAAAGAGCTCACCCTTGAAAATGGCAGACCACAGAGTGACTCAGCCATCATAACAGATGTGGGGTGGCCTTAGCTTTCATGTACATATACATATATATATATATATAATGACTATGAAATGACATCATAGTTCAGAGGATCCCACTCACTCCCTCACCTTCCATTGTAGAAATGAACTCTTTGCTGCCGTCTGTGTTGGTTGTTAAGATTTTGTAGAAGCGCTTCAGTTTGGCACTGCGGGTGAAGTTCTGTAACCAAAAAGTATTCCAGAGAGCTTTTTAAACACACTTCACCTGTATGAGTGAAATGAATGGGAATGCTGAGTGTTACCTGCATCGTTATGCTCCAGCTGTGGTAGTTGGATGTGATGTTCTCTGAAGCCAGCGAGCGAAGGAGATCCTTCGGGAAGCTCTTGAACAGCCTGCTGTTCTGCGCACCTGCTCAAAGAATAGAACCGTTGATGTTAAATCAGTAATATGTCACATTTTGTCAACGGTGGGCTACAACGCTCTGGACATTACCATACTGAGGACACGTCCCCTTTTTTGCTCCATCCTCCATTTCCACCACTTATCATATAGATGGAGTTTATAGTTTTATAGATTCCAGACTGTAGTCCATCTGTGTTCTTTGTTGTTGTTCGGGACAACAACTGTTGGTTCTCTGTTGGTCAGGAGCATCACAGAACAGGTATCATTTGGGTGGTGGATTGTTTATGGTCAGTTCTGCAGTGACACTGATGTGGTGAGGGGGGGTTAGTGCAGCAGTGCTGCTGTAGCTTCATTTCTCCACCTCAGTGACACTGCCGGGATAGGACTAAAGCACCCACCCAATGACCCCTGCTCTGTGGTGGTACCATTGGGGTTATGATCATTAGAACAGAGTACAGTATGTACTGCAGAACACGAGATGGAACTACGGACTTGAGTTCAGTACCACAAAGTCCATCTTTGCAGAAAGTGGAACTGAGAACATGGAGAAAAATTGGAGCTGAAAGGGGGCGTGTCCAAACTTCTGACTGGTTCTACACGTTCCACATTACAGGAAGTGGAACTGAGAACATGGACGGAATGTATTGAATTAGTTATAAGAATTAGTTATAAAATGAAGTCTTTAAAACCCCCTCACCTCCTGAGAAGGTCAGAGGCAGAGCCACGGATTTGGTGTTGGTCAACGTCAGCAGGTTCTTGTTGCTGGTCAGAACAGTCAGCTGCTGAAATCCCTGACAGGTTCCCCATATCGGAAAGTAATCCCCCGCATCATTGGCCTGTAGAGGAAAAGCAGGATGAAGAATGATGATGGCATGTAGCGGTTGGTTGGTGGTTGGGGTGCTGCATCCATCCAAAAGTTCAAACCTTGAGTGCACCTCAAAGGGCCCACAAGCAAGGCCCCCATCTCTTTTTGATTTTTGGATGCCATATTATGGCTTATCTTAATATTTTTGTGTGATTTATGTCTCGGGCGGCACGGTAGCTTAGTTCGTGACAGATCTGCCTCTCAGTGCTGGGGATCCAGGTTCCAATCCCGATCTGGGTGGAGTTTGCATGTTCTCCTTGTGTCCGTGTGGGTTTTCTCTGGGTTCTCTAGTTTCCTCTCACAGTCCAATAACATGGATTCAAGGTGAATTGGATTCTCTAAATTGCCCCTTCATAGTGCGTGTGTCTGCCCAGTGATAGATTGGCACTCTGTCCTGGGTTTATTTGCCCAGCGCCCAAAGATTCTTCTTTGGATGGGTTTAAACTGATGGTTGCTAATATTTAGACGGAGACATTTTATTTTAAAATTATTCACATTTAAAATTAGTCACGTTTGGTATCTGACAGCTTTAAATAAGTATGCTAGCTTATAGGTTACGGTGTTGGGCCATCAATCTGCAGGTTGTGGGTTCAAATCTCAGGTCCACATGGTGGATCTTTGGGATGCTTGCAGTGCCACCACTTATCATCGTTGGGTGGACGGGATTGGGGGGTGTATATATATATATATATATATATATATATATATATATATATATATATATATATATATATATATATATACACACACACACACACTGCACCTTGATTGCGAGCTCGTAGAAAATCTTGGCCGCTCTGGTGAACTGGGACTTCTGAATGTCCACATCGCCACCTGGCAGCAACAACCTGCATCATGGAACAATCGTCAGACTTTAGAACAGTGTTATAGTTAGATTTATTTATTTGGACGCCGTGTGTGAGGGAACTTACCCGTTGATGGCATAGAACAGTTTGCTGTATTCCTCATCTGTTCTGTTTATTCTTAAAAAAAAACAAAAACAAGGAGGCATTAATTTATATACAGTATACGAATATATATATATATATATATATATATATATATATATATATATATATATATATATATATATATATATATATATATATATATATTACACACCATTCCATGATACATAATGATGAATCTTACATTCATCCATTCATTATCTTCCGCTTTATCCTCTATAAGGGTCGCGGGGGGGTTCCCCATGCCCATCCAGGGGAGACCGTTTCGCTGGGCAGATACACCCAGGACAGGGCGCCAATCTATCACTGGACACACACTCACTCCCACAGACACTTTATATGGGACAATTTGAAGAATTCAATAGACCATGTTTTTGGACTGTGGGAGAAAACCTGAGAACCCGGAGGAAACCGACACGGACACAGGGAGAACATAGAAACTCGAACCGGGAATCCCTAGCGCTGAGAGGCAAACGTGCTAACCACTAAGCCACCGTGCCGCCCCCATTTAGAACATTTTCTCATAAAAACTAACAAAACTAATACAAAAATAAGTTAGTAACAGTTCGACTTACCTTATTGGTACAACCCTGGCTCCAGCTGACTCCACATACTTCACATAAGAAGCAGCTATATAGGAAAATCCTTGGGCATGAACGTCATTATCCAGGTTCTCCTGAGCCAAAATACCTGTAAATCCAATAAAACCTAATTAGTAATGAGGTGACAGACATTCCAGCAGTGTGACTAAGGTGTTTACATGAAACTCCAGCAGCACTGCTGCACTAAAACCCCCCTCACCACATCAGTGCAGAACTGACAATAAACAATCCACCACCCAAATGATACCTGTTCTGTGATGCTCCTGACCAACAGAGAACAGAGGACCAACTGGGGCCTAACAACAACAAAGAACACAGATGGACGACAGTCTGGAATTGTAAAACTACAAAGTCCGTCTATATGGTAAGTGGAGGAAACAGAGGATGGAGCAAGAAAGGGGCGTGGCCTAACTGAGCGGTACTGTGGATCACATAAAATCCATGTTGTCAACTTCATGTCATCCATCCATCATCTTCCCCTTCATCCTCTATCAGGTGCGATCCATGTTTTTGGACTGTGGGAGGAAACTGGATAACTCGGAGGAAACCCATGTAGACACGGGGAGGACATGGAAACTGCACCCAGATGGGAATTCGAACCAGGAATCCCCAGCACGGAGAGGAGACTGTGCTAAACACAGCCACCGTGCCGCTCTAGTAATAAAATCTCTTAAGATATATATAGACATCATAAGTATACACACACACACACACACACACCCACAGTGATAACACCGCTTAATCATTAACACTGGAGGGTGGGGCTCACATTTTGATGGTGGCACATTAAACATTTCAGGCATATCCAAACAACCATAATCTACACCAGTGTTTGCAAGTCCCGTCCTGTGATTGGTTAAAGTGACGGAAGACGTCGGCTCAGAACAGAGACAGAGCGGTCACATACATAAACTCATGCACAAGAAGCTGATGCAAGAAGATTGAAACAGCAGCAACCTTCTGGAATGATAACTCAAGCCGTGAATATCAATCAGTTCTGTATGGACCTGAACGCGCACGCACAAACACACACTATGGGGCAATTTAGAGCATTCATTTTATCTTGAATCCATGTCTTTGGACTGTGGGAGGAAACTGGAGAACCCGGAGGAAACCCACATGGACACGGGGAAAATATGTAAACGCCCCCAGATCGGGATTCAAACCTGGAATCCCTAGCACTGAGAGGAGAACATGCTAAACCACTAAGCCACCGTGCTGCCCTCACTCAAACATGTTGACCTCAATAAGTATTCAAGTATTTTTTTTTGTTATATATATATATATATATATATATATATAACAACAACATATATACGGCACGGTGGCTTAGTGTTTAGTATGTTCTCCTCTCAGCGCTAGGGATTCCCGGTTCGAATCCCCATCTGGGTGGAGTTTCCATGTTCTCCCCGTGTCCGCGTGGGTTTCCTCCGGGTTCTCTGGTTTCCTCCCACAGTCCAAAAACATGGATCAGGTCAATTGAGTTCTCCAAATTGCCCCATATGGCGTCCTGTCCTGTCCCCCCTAATAGAGGATAAAGCGGAAGATGATGAATGAATGAATATATACAGTGGGTTGCAAAAGTATTCATACCCCTTGAACTTTTCCATATTTTGTCACATTACAACCACAACCATAAATATATTTCACTGGAATTTAATGTGAAAGACCAACACAAAGTGGTATACAATTGTGAAGTGGAATGAAAGTTATACATGAATCAACAATTTTTTTACAAATAAAAAACTGAAAAGTGCGATGTGCAAAATTATTCAGCCCCCTTTTCCCTGAGTGCAACCAATTGCATTCAGAAGTTGCCTGATGACTGCTAATGACTTAAAAGGGTCGACCTGT